>JAYMSL010001094.1:0-18765 GCA_036897195.1 Plantago coronopus
TTATTTTCTATTCTTATTCTTGCTTTGTATTGTTTATCCATTTTCGTTTGTTTTCACTTTTAAAATTATATTTAATAATAAAGAATCCATAAAGAAAAAGAATAATATAGTAAAGGTTCTTAAATTTGTATTTCTTCTTTATTTTCTTTCTAGTTTTTTTGTTTCTATTTGCTCTTCTAAACAACTAAACAATCTGTAGAGTAAAACAAATCAAATGGACTTTTTACCATCTCTTTGAGATGCTTTGTTAGTCGATTTTCCCGATTTCCTTTCTTTCGTTGGGTTCCAAATACTTCATTTCGAGGGAACCATCTCTCTCTGCAATTTTTTCTACATCTATCTTTTTTTAATTTAAGGAATTGATTTGATAGATCTTCTTATTATTTATTAAATATTAATTATTTCTACCTATCCTTTCAAATATTTTGAATTCTCTTTCTGTTTGAGGTTCTAATTTAGTAATCTAATATGAATTACTTATAGCTTTTGGGTTTCTATTTTTTGCACAAATCCTATATGAAGAATGCTTCTAAGTCTATAGCATATAACAATATTCTATGCATTTTGACTAATTTATATTTAGCTAGGTTTTGTATTTTATTTTTATAATTTATTGGTAGGTTTCTAAACTCCGTCTTAAGCTCCAAATTTTTACTTTTGTTCCTTTTGATTCATAAGAAATGATTGGCAATTTTTACTATATATTTGGGTCAGAGAATCTATTTCAAAAGGGTCTTTTAGTTAAATTAAAAACCCAAGAAGACAACAGAAAAAGTCTTTTTCCATTTTTTTTCGTTTATATTTATTTGTGTTTTGTATTAAAATTAATTTCATTTTTTTGTTATAGCTTTTTTCATTGAAATTGTCTTGTACTTCTGTTCAGAAATTAAGAACCAATGCTTTTTATGAAAGCATTTTTATAGGAACATCTTTCCTTTTGGTGTAAGGTTTCTGCTATTCTTTTGTTCTGTTTAAGGTCAAATAAGAATGGCAACAGTATGGATTGGTCAAATTTACAGTGTGAAAAATGACTGTTGGTATAGTGGTAAAACTCATATTTTAATACTAGCTAGTGGATGAATGAGATGACGGATCATTAATCTCATTGTACATGAAATGAAAGATATGATGCAGTACATTTTCAATATTACACAAACACGAAAACACAATTCATCTTTCTGTCGTCTCAAACTCGGAGGATGCTTGATCTGGCCATCGAATAAATTATCCAACTCTATCACCACCATTGCTAGCTCTGACATGATCGTATGAGCAAATTATACTTAACGTGTTGATTTGTATTCACAAATTACACAAATGAATTTAAGATATTCACGTTTTGTTGCTTTATACTTTCCTTTCCATGAGAAATTTTTGGGAGAGTCAACTAAATGTGATTTTTTCGAAAAGTCCACTTAAAAACATTATCTATTTGCAATATAACATCAACTATATATATTATAGTATATATATATGTCGATAACTATTTGAGTTGTTCAATTGAGTACAATTTACGAAAATTGAGTTTTTCAATTGAGTTCAGATTTAAGGACTAATTTATATAGATTCCATTTTAATGTGAACTTATTTGAAATTTACCACCAATATTTTTCATTCTTCCACTATTTTACACAGACATTTACATTCTTCCAACTCCACCATCACGATTCAAGAGCTCACCGTCAATAAGGTCGTCGTACTCTCACATCTCTCTAGGCCGTTCAACAATCTCGACGTACTCTCGCTGTACCAAATTTGGAGGTAATCGAGTTTCCCCATCTCGATTTGCTAATTCCCCAATTTCGGCTACCAATTGTAGATTTGCAGGTAATGCTTTCGAATTTTTCAATTAAACGTGCTCTGTGTGTTTGGCATGTTCGTCTGTGTGTTATACGAGTTCAGCTTATCGAGCTTGAAGGCTTAATAATACAGTAATACTGGGACTCAGCTTGTCGACTAGACATGTTCGCCTCCGACTAATTGATCTATCTACTTCTACACCTTCTCTTCGAGTGTGGTATTTTAGGTTCTTTTTCCAACCGTCCTTAATTCTCAAGGTTTGGTCATCTATCCATATGTTTTTGCCCCTTACCCCTTGAATCCCTCACAACAGCTTCATGTGATTGCTGGTTGTTGGATGATTTGGACAGCAAGAAATATTGCTTTGTTCTGCCAAAATCTCATTACTAACTAGGATATGGAATGTTAATTTATCTTTCTTTGTGAAATTGAATTGCACGTAGATAGTGGATTAATTCAATTAGTTTATTTTGGTTGCAGTTAGTGAAAGCTCTGAATTTATATCTCAATGGTTGTTATTAGTGGCTTAGTTAGTTGAAGCTTTGAACTCTAGCTCAGCTCTGTAAACCTTGTCTATGTTTGATTGCTTTTATGACTCGGTGTTGATTTTGGTTTCTCTGTTTGCTTTTCATGGTTAAAGCTCTGAACTTAAGCTCAGTACTGTAAACCTTTTCTATGTTTGATTGATTTTATGAGACTTCATAATTTGGTGTTGATTTTGGTTTTTCTGTTTGTTGTGAGATTCGCTCCGTAATTTCTGCTGTGTATGTTTTGTTGAGAATTACACTGTATATGTATTTTTTTTATCAAAGTCAAAGCTTTCTGTGGAAATACGATATTTATGGTTTATTGAATAATCAATGGATATGAGTGATTCTGAAGCTTTATCAGCAATTTGTTATTGCACCAAGGAGACTACTGAATTGGACTTGCAGTTTTAAAAAAAACAATCTTTTCCACTGAATTTCAGATATGAATGATGGACAATTGTTTACAACAGAAGTCCAATACAAGATGGACAATCGAATTTTTTTTACAAGTGAAAGTCGTAAGAGGAAGCAACATGTAGAAATTGAAAATGAAGCAGATTTAGTCGAGATTGCAGTTACAACAAGTATAAGTACCCGAAAGCCTCGTCGACAATCAGAAGGTATGATGGTTCACTCTATCTTTGTAAAACTTTGTTTCACTCTATAATATGTCTAAACTGCTCAAAGAAAGAAAGTTACTTACATTGTTTTAGAACTCAGGCTTCCATTTTTCTTTGTTTGATTAAGCAACGATATAGATCATAGCTAACTATTTCATTCATTAAACAACTACTAACTCTTTACTGTTTCAATAGAATACCAGTCCAGTCTATCTATGTTTCATTAATGATTTAATCTATTCATTTTAATCAAAACAAAACTTTCATGTGAATATAGAAATCAAGAAGAAGCAGCCTATACAAACAGAGAAAAAGGAACGATTTTCTGTCCTGAAAAAGCAGAAGCAGCCTATACAAACGGAGAAAAAGGAACGATTTTATGTCCTGAAAGAAATAAAATCAGAAGCTTCTATACTAGAGTCAGTCGACCCTTGTGTACATTGCAGCGCAATGAAGTTTGAGGGTGAAGTTGATGGCTTATGTTGCTCGAATGGTAGAATTTCATTAGAGTTGCCGAAGATGCACCCAAAACTATGGGAACTTTTCACTGACCAATCAAGCACTTTAGCAAAAGAATTTAGAAGAAAATGTCGCTCTTATAATAACTCATTTGCATTCACATCTCTCGGAATGAGTACTGATTCAAATCTTGCCTTGAATCAAAAAGGAACTTATACACTCAAAGTCAACGGCACTGTAAGTCACTCTGTTGTTGATCTGAAGCCAAGCAAGGGAAAACCAACATGTTTACAGTTGTATTTTTATGATACTGCAAATGAGCTTAAAAATCGAGTGGCAACATATGATGATATGGATCCTGCTATCATCTCTATCATAATGGATATAATGAAAGTAAATCCATACGAACGTTTTTTCAGAAATCTTAGGCATCTTCCTAATTTGGATAATCACACCATTGTATTGCATGCAAATCCACAAGTGAAAATAGGAGTTGGTGAGGGAGCATATAATCTACCAGTTGTAGACCAAGTTGCTGCTATATGGGAACAACCGTTGGACCTTTCAAATCAGAAATATCGTGATATTCAGGTGTATACTAATTCTGGAAAGAAACATTCAGTCAATTATTATTTTGGTTGTTATGACTCTTTGCAGTATCCATTACTGTTTCCGTATGGCGAACCTGGCTGGCAAGTAGGCATCCGAAAGCTGGAGCCCAGTGGATCAATAGGAATAAATGGAAGACGGAATTATTGCCGGCGTCCACTACCACAATCAAAAATTAATCACGAGTCTGCAGAATCTTTACTTGCGGCAGAACATCAAAGTAAGTACCTTTTATTACTCTCTCTTTTCATGTTTAATATTGTTGTTGGTTCATGGTACTTATTATTACACCTTTTTACCATTATTTGGAATTATGTTTTGCTAGCTAAGAATAGTGCTTTTTTTTTTATAACTAAGAATAGTGCTTAAAGTTCCATGGTTTATTACATGTTCTTAGTTCTTTCCCCTTTTTAAAATGGTTTTGAAAGATTTGGAGATGAACAAGAAGAAGACCACCAATGTGTCAATACGAGAATATTATTGTTACATGTTCCAGATCAGAAACACAGAAACAAATATTCTTCTAGCTGGAAGGTTGATACAACAGTTCATCATAGATTGTTACATAAAACTAGAAACCCAAAGACTTGATTATTATAGGGACCAACAAAAGGGAAAGATAGGTCGTATGGAGACATTGAGTGCAATAAAAGAACTGTTGGAGAGAGAAGATAATTTGAAAGCTTCAAATATTGGACAAAAAATTGTACTGAGCTCTAATTTCCAAGGAAGTCCTAGAGATTTGGTGCGTAGGTATTTGAATGCCCTTGCATTGGTTGTGAAGTACGGAAAGCCAGATTTTTTTATAACAATGACATGCAATATAAAGTGGAAAGAGATACAAGAGCAATTACTTCCTGGAGAAGACCCTATGAACAGACCCGATCTTCTTGCACGAGTATTTAATGCCAAGAACAGGAAATTGAAGAAACTGTTAATTAAAGATGGCATACTTGGTGATGTTGCTGCATATTTCTATGTTATTGAGTTCCAGAAAAGAGGCCTGCCCCATGCTCATTGGTTGATCGTCCTTGAAAAGAAACACCAGGTCATATCACCTGAAGCCTATGATACTTTTGTTAGTGCAGAAATTCCAGATCCTCAACAGTATCCACACTTACACAACTGCGTGAAAAAACACATGATGCACGGTCCTTGCGGAGATATGAACACAAAAAATCCCTGCATGTTGGAGAGAGGGACATGCAAGAACAAATATCCAAAAGAATTTGCAGAAAGCACTACTCACAAAGCAAATTCATATCCAAGTTACATGCGCCGGAATAATGGGAGAAAAATATATACTAGAAATCATGAGCTTGACAATCGTTGGGTTGTTCCTTATAATCCTTATCTCCTTTCAGTGTTTGATTGTCACTTGAATGTTGAGATAGTGTCAGATATCAAGCTTGTAAAATACTTGTACAAGTATGTCTGTAAGGGATCGGACAGAGTGAGATACTCCATTGCACAAGAATCTGAAGATGGCATAGTGGATGAGATAAAAAATTTCCAAAATGCAAGGTGGGTGTGTGCACCAGAAGCTATGTGGAGAACTTATGAATTCAATCTGAATGAGCAACATCCTCCCGTGAATCAACTTCACGTACATGATGAAAATCATCAGCCCATATATATTGCTGAAAACAAAACAGTGGCTGATGCTTTGAATAATCCAAAAGCTACTAACACGCAGCTCACTGAATTTTTCAGAATGAATGCAACAGATGAAAAGGCGAAGCAATACAATTTGCTTTACAGAGAGTTTCCCACAAAGTTTGTCTGGAAAAACGAAGACAAAATTTGGAAACATAGGGAAAGAGGAGTCGGTATAGGGCGTCTTGTAAGTGTTAGTCCAACTGATGAGAAAAGGTATTATCTGAGAGTTCTGCTGAATCATGTTAGGGCACCACCTTCTTTCAGATACTTGAGGACTTTCAATAACATAGAATATGAGACGTTCCGAGAGGCGGCTTTAGCAAGGGGATTATTAGAGTCCGATTCCGATTTGCGAGATACTCTACTAGAGGCTTCTACTTACCAGATGCCCTATACTTTCCGTAGACTCTTCGCGACCATTTTGTTTTATAACTCCCCATCAGATCCTAAATCGCTGTGGGAAGAGTTCAAGGATGAACTATCTGCTGATTTTCTGAGGAATCCAGATATATCTGAACAAGAAGCCTACATGAGCTCATTGCAATCAATTGATGTATTTCTGCAGTACAATCATCGTTGTATCGATGATTATGCCATTACACCACATAAGATTAAAGCATCGCGTGAAGATATCTATCGGATGGAGTACTTGAATGAAATGAAGATTGAAGTATCAGAAGCTGATCTTAACTCCATTGAACAATTAAATGGATGTCAGAAAAAAGCTTTTGATGATATAACAAATGCCATGACCAGCAATATTGGGGGGTCATTTTTTTTAGATGGGCCAGGAGGGACGGGTAAAACATTTCTGTATAGAGCTTTATTGGCATCGGTCAGATCGAAAAATCAGATTGCTCTTGCTGTGGCAACTTCAGGCGTTGCTGCATCTTTATTACCTGGTGGTAGAACAGCTCACAATAGGTTCAAGCTACCTTTTGAAATAGAGGAGGTTGTAACCAGTGGAATTACCAAACAAAGTACAGCAGCAAGAATAATAATTGAATCCAAGCTAATAATCTGGGATGAGGCAACTATGGCAAATAGGAGACTTATAGAAGCATTGGATGACCTGCTGCGTGACTTGTGCGAAAATGACAAAATTTTTGGTGGCAAAACAATTGTTTTTGGTGGTGATTTCAGGCAAACAGTACCAATTGTCAAGCGAGGGGGTAGGAGAGAATCTATTGATGCTTGTTTGGTCAGGTCTCACCTCTGGCCAATGATGAAAATATTGCGTCTAACAGAAAATATGAGAGCAAGAGAAGACCCAGAATTCATGGATTTCTTGATTAGAATTGGAAATGGAACGGAGTGCACAAATATGAAAGATGAAATTACCATTCCAGCACACATGTGTATCAGTTATTTCAAACACAAAGACCCCTTGCATTATTTGATCACTAAAATATTTCCTTCATTTGAAGAATACAGAACAAATCCATTCTCAGTTATGGATAGAGCAATTCTGACACCCAAGAATGATTGTGTTGATGATATAAATGATGTCTTGATCAAAGCATTTCCAGGAAACATGAATGAGTATTTCAGCAATGATCTGACAGATGACACAACACAACAAGCACAGTACCAAGATTACTTGAACGATACAACAGTCCCAGGAATACCACCACACTGTTTGAAGATAAAGCTTAACAGTCCGATAATGCTTTTACGAAATTTGAATCCAGCCGAGGGACTGTGTAATGGAACAAGATTGCTGGTCAAGGAATGCGGAAAGAAATTAATTGGTGCAATCATAGCGACTGGAGAACATAGAGGCAAGTATGTACTGATTCCAAGAATACCACTTGACCCAAAAGATCCTCGCAGATGTCCTATACCTTTCAAAAGGCACCAATTCCCAGTCAAACTCTGTTTTGCAATCACTATCAATAAAGCACAAGGCCAAACACTAGATAGAGTTGGAATAACCTCCCACAGCCAGTTTTTTCTCATGGCCAACTTTATGTTGCTCTCTCAAGAGCTCGAAATGCATCTGCTGTAAATGTCCTGATTAGGCCCCCAACAGTTGACAATGAAGATTCTGGCACAACAAAAAATGTCGTCTTCCATGAGATTCTGGAAGCTTAATATTATGCAATATTTAATTATTTTTAATTTTTCTGGAATACATGTATACTTACAGACTTCAATTAGACTTTTTGTTCTTTTGTTCAATTGGACTTTTTGTACTTTTGGTTAGATTCAATATCTCTAGCAGAACATATATAAATACATTGCATTCAACTTAACTTTTCTTCAATGCTCTCCTATAATTTGACCTTTCTTCAATGCTCTCTTATAGTTTCTATGGCAAACTCTCCAGCAAATATTTGTTTTTCTCTTCACACTGTATATCACCTGTACATTCCATATCGCTGTTTTAGCTTGCAGGGCAAAGTTTTCTTGAACTATGGCTGTGTTTTTTGCAGGTTGCAGAGACTGACTTGACAGTAACAAGTACTGGAGAGAACTACTTTGACATTGTTGTTTCTTAGTCGTATCAGTGCTTAGCTCCTTGGACGTTCATCGTGCAAAATGCTCAACTCAAAAGCATATAAATTCTGCATTTCTACCTGAAGGTCTGTTCATTCCCTCTCTTTATTCTTCATAACATTGCAATTCATAATAATTTACTTCCTTGTTTCCTGTGAGTATAAATCATCTTTGTAACTCTGTTTACTGGATTGAAGGGTAAATGAAACTTCTTGCAACTTGTTTGGCAGCATATAATTATGAATTGGCTAAGGAAGAGATGGTATATGAGGAGCTTCTTGGAAATGTACCTGCAGTTCAAGTTTGTTTTCATATAATTTCTGCATTTCTACCTGAAGGTCTGTCCATTCCCTTTCTTTATTCTTCATAACATTGCAATTCATAATCATTTACTTTATTATACAGAGCATCTCTTTGTAAAAAACACAAAACTCAGAATATAATGCCATATATATATATTAAAATAGAGGGACTGTGTTCTAATCGTGCAACAGAAATTAAAATAGAACTCTTATACATATAAAAAACATTTTTTTGATGAGCTCATCACACACCCTAAGGAACTAAAATCAGTACATAGGACCGTGTTGAAGCACTCTGGAACCATGAATAAATCAACTTCAAAATCAGCCATACATTCCTCACATGTAAGTTGAGATTCATTCTCAATACAGTATACCGTCCTGTGGCCTTCACCCATTGAAACATTAAATACACCTTTACTGCAGTAATTATTAACTTCAAAGTTCCAACCTTTACTTATTTTCTTAATCCTCCAAGCTAAATTTCTTCGAAATATTCTCAAGTAATCCAGGCCCGAATTAGTACTCCTCATTCTCGGAAGATCTGCCCATGCTTCTCTCCTTGCCAACAAATCATTTGTCAATACCTTAAAAGCAATTGATGCATACTTGAACTCAGGATGCTTTGACATGTTGCCAAGCAATTCATCACGTCTATCGAACTTCTCTCGGTAGAAGTAGTCAGTCTGAGCAATTAAATAGAAAACCTCAAAAAGAGAAATAAACAAAGATATATATTGAACAAATTTTTATACAAAAAATTATTTACCACCAACATTCTATAATAAATTTCAGGATTTCCTGCAGCAAGGCATTTATCCAAGAATTTTACTTCGTAAGATTTAGGATTTCTCCAATCATCTGGAATTCTGAAAAGGTTGACTTTTGAGTAGAACCCAGGTTGTTCATAAATATGCTTGAACTTCTCCTGCCTATGAAATTGAAAAGGAATATAAAGAGGTTAAAATTATACTTATTTAAAACATTGATAAATCACAAGGCTAACTTACGTAAGAAGCACACTCCCACAATCAAGCACACAATGTATTGCAACCCTAAACATGATGTTGAACTGGATATCCAACGGAAGCATTGAAAATCTTGAAAACGTCTGGCCTCGAAACTTCTTCAAAGGCTCCATGATTAAATATTACAGAAATTAGTATAAGCACATGATGTCTTCTTTAACATGTATTTATATATATAGATAGATATATTATTTAGATTTTTTTTTAAACGGCTATATTATTTAGATTGTTATTAATCTAGATAATAGAGATACCTTTACAATCAGATATGTATAAATAATAAATAGTGGATAGACATAGAGTTAAAACATCATGTTTTAAATAATTAGGACTCCGGCATATTTAGTGTCAATTGAGTTTGGTTGACATTAAAACTTTGAATTCAGATAACAGAAAATAGTACTAGAAATAGGAGTTTTCTGCAGTAGACCTACACATACGTTTTCAATTGTTTTTCCTGCAAACTCAATCCTAATAATATCTAGAATTATAGTCTGCATAGAGTTATACGACTATACAACTATAGGTGTTTGCACATACTGATTTGACTATATAATCATACAGAATACAACATAAACAACACATCACAAAACTCAATCAAGAGGCGAAATCAACATATACAAGTTCCAGATGTAAGTTTTATGTTCTTCCCATGTACTATTTTTTTAGATAAACAAGTTGCTCCCTGACTGACTGGTCTATCTATCACTGCAACTTATTTTGTTTCTTTTAATGGGAAAATAGTCTTAGCATATTCTTAATTAGTTTTTATGCATTCACTGTTATGACATCGTGATATAAATCGAAAATATGAATCATGATTGATGCTTATGGGATTATACTAAACGTTTTTCTAATCATATCTCAGATGACGGAGAAAGATGAATATAAGTTTTTAAATGAAATCACTACCAGAACATCAGATTGGACCGCAAAGGTGGTTGTGCTGAGCAAGTCCGCAGTCAGAACTTCAGCGAACAAAGTGAATTATCAGAACCTAATTTTTGCAGATGAACAGGTATACTTGTATAATTTTTAGTCTCTTTCTGCTTTTTCTTTTGCTGCCATTCTCTCCTATCCTTTTCCTTTCTTTCTCTTTATCCTCCTTTCCCTTTCTCCTATTCTGACTTTCTGTTATGAACACTGTCTTCTTATTCTTTGTTTCTGTCTCATTTCATTCATGTATATACTCATTGTTCAAAACTATCATTGCAGGGTAACGGTGTAGATGCAGTAATCTACGGAGATGATATAGAATACTATGAAAGCTCCTTGAAAGAAGACAGTTCTTATCTGATATCAAATGCAGAGATAAAGATAGCCGATCCTTTTTACAAGACACCATTCGCCAATACCGATTATTCATGGAAAATCAGATTAAGTACTTTAGTGAAGCAGACGGACAATATAACAAACATTGGAAGCCCACTGATCAAAAGACGTTTCATTGACTATGATGCATTCAAAAATTATATTGATAAAAAATTAAACATAAGTAAGACAATAGATGATGATTATTTCCTTTCTTACTGGAGAATCAATGGAAATAAGAATTACTCTAATATTATACTTCATTGTTTACAGGTACCATAGTGGTAATACTCCAGAAGAAAGAAGTGCGAACAATCAAAAGCAACATCTTGCATGAGTATGTCGCAATTGATAAAAAGTAAGACTACTCTTTTCCTTTCATATGCAAGTCATTTAGATCAATAATTTTATTCAGTTTTGCTAAACATATCTATTACACAATAATGTCATTACTCAGGAAAAAACCCTTTATCGTTACCTTTTGGAATGATGCGGTAGCAGAAGAAACATTTGATATCTTGAACTCTGTAGATAGGCATCCAATAGTTGCACTAATAAACTTCAGAGTTTCCCCTTTCCATGGTAAGCGTACTAATATTTCGAACTTTATTTCGTACAAATATCAACTTGTATTTAACATGATTTCGACATCCAGGTATGTCTTTAAGCTCAACTGGAGGATCAGTTGTCATAACAAACTTGTATGACTCACAGATGGGAGAAATGGAAGAATGGTACATGCAATTGTTTTCTATACGTAAACTATTAGTTTCCGTTTACAAATTAGTTCTGGAAAATATTAGTTTCTGTTTACAAATTAGTTCTGGAAGAATGGTAAATGCAACTGGAGGATCATTTCTGTTTAGAAATTAGTTTATCGTCACATGATAAAATATTTTATTGTTTGCTAAACAATTGCAGGTTTCTCAATAATAAAGATGAAATTACGTCAATGGTTAGCACTGGAACTCCTAACATCAAGAAGAAAGTAGAGACTATTTCAGTTCAGCAAGCATTAGAATATGAAATGGTAAATTAGAGTTTTTTTTTGAAGTACTTCGAAATTTCATACTCAAATTCACATAATAACTAGATTATTATAGTACTAAATTTCTATGACATACTTATTTTACAGCGACAAAAATTTGACTTCAATGTGGTACTTCAAGTCAAAGAGGCCGGACAACAATTCGCACAAAAGTTTCTCTACATAGCATGCCCAGATTGCACAACCAAATCAAATGTAGAATATAATTCACTATTCATGTGTGCAAGGTGTAATGGAGAAAAGTTCTCTATACGAAGGTATCCTTCTTACAATCTCATGTTTAGAAAACTCTCTTTACTAAATTGCTTCGTAAGATGTTTGTTTACTCTTAATGTTTTTTGGGACCAACTTGAAAATTCTTTATAGCTTTACTCAAAAAATATTATATAAGGGTATTTATTCCTGTATAAAACAGAAAAAGAAGATAAAGAGAGTAACAGGAAATGCATGAAAATGAGAAAGCAAAGAGTTAAAACTTATAAATGCCACACATACGTTTAGGGCTGATTGATTCGTGTAGGCTGTTGAATATGAAGCTGCTCTTTGTTTATAAAGATTAGGTAATTCCATCATCAACATGATTGAACTCAAGAAATTTTCAATATTTAGTGTCATCTAATCATTTCGAAAAATTATCTAGATATGTGTTTGTTTGTTTTTACCTGTTTTGATTTTATTCAACCTATATTTATGTCATTATGTTTCAATGTATAATAGATACAGAGTAAACATGTATGCTACCGACTCCACTGGACAACTTGAGGTAACATTGTTTGGTGATAATGGCGTCAAGATCTTCGAAATGTCAGAGAATGAATTT
This sequence comes from Plantago coronopus, assembly GCA_036897195.1. NCBI lineage: Eukaryota > Viridiplantae > Streptophyta > Magnoliopsida > Lamiales > Plantaginaceae > Plantago > Plantago coronopus. Next base: position 12,686 of record JAYMSL010001094.1, read on the forward strand.
CACACAACTTACCCTCATGTAAGTATTCAAACTTATACTATAACATCAAGCTATTAATTGCTAACATGAGCTGCTAACCTGCGCCTAACTCTAAAATTCTGTATGGAAGTTCATACTCTTGGTAATCTGAAATTCACCTCCACCTTCTCTATATGAATCCATTGCATTTTATTTTGTTCATATAATCTGGTTTTGTTCATAGAATCATAATGCATATTGGTATAGCTACATCTCTGTAATCTTTGAATTTGGTATTGATGAATACTGAAATCTTTTAATTATTACCTCGTTGTTATGTGTAGGGTACCGTATTTCCAAGTGACAAAATTAACAACAAACTGAGGGGTTTGAAATGGAAAGTGACAGTTGAAAAAAGACCATACAAGCCACCAGGAGGTGAAGAGAGGGCTAGCTACAATGTGGAAGGAATGATTATGTTGAAAGACAATACTCCACCTGAAATAGAAATTTCAAACAATAAATTCAAAAAACAAGGTACCTTGTAGATAAGGAAATTTAATTTCATTATATTATGTTGCATGTACTAACATCATATATATATATATATATGTACTATATATGTGAAGTATCGGGTGCAAAAAGAAGATTGGAGTTCTCTGATGACGGTAACTCATCCATTAGTTCCTCAACAAAACGTTCTGCAGATTTGGCTCCTGAAAAACCAGGTGCACAGAGATCTACAAATTTTATGTTAAATTTAGATGTAATTCATTGCTAATATCCACGTTTTTTATAATTCATACAGATACTACATCGCGAAACAGAGAACAAAGTCCAACAAATGATAATCTCTTAGAAATCAATATTAAGAATGAAGCAGGTTCGCGTTTTATTATTATTAATATGTTATTATAATCATTACTTATTATCATTGTGATTACTAACATTGTTTTACAATGTAGAGGAAGATGCAAAGAAAAAGGCAAAGTGGGACGCAATTCACAAAGTCAATAATGCATCTGCAACACTAATCGATGTAGATGATGAAGACATTGGTAATTAATTGATTCATACAATTTACAACTTCAACTTTTATCTTTATCATTTAAATATTGACTACTTGTTTGCACGCTTTGCAATTTTCCTATTCACAGATGAAGCTGGCAATATCTGCCCGAAAAGGAAAATAACTCGTCCAAGATCAACAAAGCGCACTCGGGAAAACACCTAGAAGTTTGACTGGCATTAACGCATATATAGAGACACAAAGCACTTTTATTTATTCTTTCAGTTCATCTTGTACAATTCACTTTTTTTTTTTTGAACAATTTTTAAATGTTATAAATAGTTCTTTTTTCCTTTAATTGCTTAACTATAATTAATCTACTTATAATAATATTTTACTATATATAGATGTAAATAAGTGCCACAATAACACGCGTAGCGTGTTCCCATTTTCTAGTATATATATATATATATATATATATATATATATGGATCTTTCCAACGTTTTGCAAACTATTGATGCGTTATAAAGTGTGAGTGTGTGACATTATATCGAGCTATGGGACTTGGTATAATAGTCTTTTCACTCATGAGGATTAAGTACGTGAATTCCCTAACGGTTTTATATGATGCTTGTGATGTATGAAAAGTGTTTTTATGCACGGAGATTAAAAATGTTTTAAGGTCTCAGATATGCTTGTGATTCATTAGGGCCTTTTGGAGAATAGTCGTGCTTGGAGTACTTCGTATGTATGTTATGTGAAGCCGACCTCTGTGCTACCGGATTTATACTAGTGGCCCCTGTGTCTGTTATGTTTGGGCTCAAACTAAATGTTTGTTTATGTCTATTGATAAAATTGCTCCATGCATGCAAAGTATAAATTTCTGGTTGTCTACACTATGATATGGTGTGTATATATGTATGTATATTGCAAAACTATGTTGGATCCCATAAGAGTTTTATAAAACTCACCCTTACACATTTTCCCCAGATGCTCAGTAGGCTGTGACGAGTGAAGATGGTCGTTCTGGAAGTTTGAGTAATGTATTTTCGTTCGTTTTTTCAGTTATTAAAGACTTTAGATTTGTATTTTATTTTCAGTTGAGACTTATGACTAGTTCATTGAGACTTATGCTATTTGTTAGTCGCGTTGTTATTGTACTTTTGGAACCCATTTAATTCACATTTCCGCAAGTTTTGCCATCTATATTTGTTCCCTAAGGCTGCATGATGGCATGAGTTCATCTCTGATCTCACGATACATGGTCGGTCGCGTCAATTAAATTGGTTTTGGGGCTTGAGGAGAACTAAATAAGCGTGGTCATTATGATCATTTCCTTCAACATTGTGAGGACTTTGTACTAGAAGATAATAAATTTAAGGGACATGTACTTCTGTCTGCTCTGCTGGAAACACCTTTTTCGTACAGGTACCCACTAGATAAATAATTACACCCAGGTCAAAAAAATCTGGTTTTTGTTAACCCAAGAAACACATCTTTATTATTTGGACTAAACTACAATTTCAAAACTTTATTTTATTGCATTGTTACCCCTAAATTATTTTTATTTAAACCAATCTAGGACTTGAGGGTTTTTTATATGAAAGACTATGAACTTCTTGAAGGACTGATGACTTCCCAACGTGGTCTTGAATCAAATGATGATTTCGGCTTGTATTTGATGAAGAATTCAAGAATTCTTACTTGACCTTCTTTAATAATTTGGATTTTATCTCGCTTTCGGTGCTTGATTCTCTGATACCGTTCCTCCAAGAGTGCATAGTATTATTAGTCTTCAAATTTCCTGACAACAACGAAAGGTAGCTCAACTCAGTTCATAAGACGTTTCATCTCCAACTAATAGGTCGGGCTTCGAGACATCTCTTTGTTGTTTTTTTTTTTTTTAAGTCTTCAAATGACCTCTCGTGACAGTTAATGAACAACTTTGTGAAAACACACGCCGAAGAGTATTACTCACGTTTCTTGTACGGTCTTTAATTGTTTAGTTGAACGTAAATACGACGTAAGTACTTCCTTCGTCATGTTCGGAACTTCTCATTTAAATTTACGGTCAATTAAATAGAGGGAGTATGACTTTTGACTAGAAAATATTGATAGTGATTTGAATAGTTAGAAAAGTTATATAACTTTTGAAGATATTTATTGCTACAAGTAGAAGTACTATGTATAAAATGAAAATTTTCAGATGGAATGGAGGAACTACTAACTTAATGTACAAGTAGTTCAAACATTTAATGATATTGAGTCGAGAGAAGGGTAATAAAGTATTCTATGAGTTGAGTTGCAAGTAGAAGATTAGGGGTTCGAATAATATTACACGCTAGTTTTGGTGATTAATATTATTTATTTAATAGTTTATAGTTTGTAATAGTTTCGATTGAAAATAAATATATTAAGAGTGGAGAGATGGACTAGTAGTTGAGTATGTGTTGTGTGCTAGCCATAAATCACAATATTTATCTTTATCTGGCCCATTATTCGTTTGACTTGATCGATCAGGAGATCAGGTTAGTGGCAGTTCTACCCTTACCTGCAAGTCTACAACTTCTTAATTCTGATCTTCCTTGTCTAGTTTTATACAAACTAAGTTCAAATTACGTATCAGTTTGAAATAGAGAAAAATTTAAACTAAACATGTTTTCAGATTTTCATAGTTTACACTAACACTCAGTACCTTTCAAACTTTTAACACTTTACACAAAGATTGACCAAATGTTAACAATTGTGGTATATCGTATGATCCAATTAGACAATTGCAATGTTCTTTCTCTTCTGTAGTGTTGATATTACTGTGTCATAATCTTTGTTCGTTCATTTATGGTTCCCATTATTATCTGGTGACTAATTAAATTGGTTGTTTGGTTTAAGGCGTTAATTTATTCTGATCAATCCTCAATTTCGAGTTTAAATAAAATTATAAGTTGTCTATCTGATCGATATTTGATTTTTTTTCTTAGCCTCATCATGGTTGAATAGGGAAATTTTACAAAGGGCCAGAGCGCAGTATTTTAGGGAAGAAGGAAGCTTGGAGTGGTAATCCTTTCCACGTCGTTGAGGAGTTTTGCTATCTTCGATGCTATTGCAAGTGGCCTGGCGATGAAAACGGACACTGCGTTCGACATATGTTGATTAAGCAGTCGACTACTTCATTCTTTACTTATGACTTCTACTCATACAATCAAACATTGCGAAAACGTTTTGTGAGCCGTGGTATCTGTTAATGCAGGAAATCTGCTATGTAGAGAGTTGTTCAGAGTGGTGTGGAAACTCTGTCCACAACTCTCTTAGCCTACAACACTGCATTACTTATGAATATTGATTTTGCCTTTTCTAAACACCTACCTAGTTCCACAATTGTGATTTGTGAGTATTGGAAGGAATCTACCTAATTAGAGACATAATGGTTCGAAGAAAGAGACAAGATCTTTCAAAGCAATGACAACATCTTATATTTAAGGAAAAAGAATCTTCGGAGAAAGGAGATTTTCCGAAGCAATCAAGTGAAGAAGGAAAATCTCATTCAAGATTCTCAAGACCAAATCCTGGGAGAATTTGGTTGCCTAAACCCAGAAGATCTCGAAGACCAAGACTAGTAGTATAAATAGTAGTCATAGTTCATCATTGTTACTTGTTAGTTACCACTTAGACGTTTCAATACACATAATACATACTTGTGTTGTGTTGTTTTGCAGACTTTATAGCCTAGAAACTTAGGAGGAACTAACTGATAGGTTAGGCGGGGTGGTGCTCGTATCCATGCCCGTGTTTAGCTAGTGAGAGACCGAGAGGAAGGCTTGCCGTAACTCGAAGATCTTTTTCATCTAGTGAATTTCTCTATGGGGATCGTGCAATAGAAATATTTGATGAAAAGTTTAACTTCGAATGGGGATCGTGCAATAGAAGTTATTCTGTATATGGGGATCGTGCAATAGAAGTTATTCTCTTAGTTTCTGTTCAAGATAAACCGATCCTAATCTTCTTATATAATAACTGTAGGAAATAAGTAATTTCAATTGGCATCAAGAGGCTGTAGCTATCACTATATAGCAATTGAACAGTACAAGATGAAAAGCACTATGTCCAATCTGGGAAGGCTGCCCATTCTTGATTGAACAAATTATGCATACTGGAAACTTCGAATCAGAACTCATATGAAGTCCATGGATGGAGAAGTTTGGGAATTGATGATACGAAATTATACGACATGTTTTTCTGGTCTCTTTGCCTTGCTTTTATCGCTCTTTGTCCTCGTTTTTTATTATAATATTTTGTTCGGTTTTACGCGCTATGTCTTTTCGCAGGTAGTTTGGTGTTTGAATGATTTTCAAGCAATAAATTGGCGGTTTAAGGTGTTTTGAAGGGATTTATCACCTCGACAAGCTCAAGGAACAAATATTCAAGTTTGGAATGAAGTTCGTGCAAGACGGTTGGGTTCTATTGCAAGTCACTAGGCTCCGCGAATATTCATATTATGATTAATTGAGTTTCTTTCTTATACATTATCCATGCTTATTGCTCTTGTTCTGATTACATGCGTTGTTCATAGAAAATATTCTAAGATTCATGGTCGGGCTTGTTGACTGTTCACGTTTATGGTACATAGAAGATATTCGAAGTCACAGTTGCTGCATAGGAAATATTTGAATGTGATTCATGGTTTGTTAGACTGATTGTTTCTTAGGATTTTGATGATGATACTTTTTTAGTAGCAGACTGATAACCCCTAATACTAAGCTTTCTCAGCTTAATTCTGTAAAGGTGGTATCTAGTCACTTTGTGTTTTTCAGGCTGACTTGTATGTACAGGTTAAGGTTTGTTTTGCAGGCTGAAGATGCAAATCAGGCTGAGGACCACAGTTTGAAGATTCAGGCTGGAACTCGTCTAGCATACATCAGGCCAGGATGCACATCTGTTAGGTCAGGCTGACTTTAGCTCAGGGTGGAAAAGTCTATCAAAAGACAAATCAAGACTTTACCAAGATTCCTTGGACTTACTTCAGTGTTAAGGCTGCAAAAGTTGGATATGATTCCGGGCTGACTTTTGTGGTTGGTGACCTTCCTGACAACAGAATCCAGTGGGCCCGCACAACCT
>JAYMSL010001095.1:0-18765 GCA_036897195.1 Plantago coronopus
AAGATATGTTAAAATTTCGAACTCTAACGGATACATAAGGTGCTTTAGTCATGGAGACGAAATCGATATGTGTGTTGTAAAAATATATACGAGTAGTGCATGAGTAGAGTACTTGTTAGATTTACTGTTTCAGGAAAAGCTTCATACTCCATTCTTACTTATATAGTAAAATTCAGATGAGATTATTATAAAGCCGGTAAAATTCACGTTGACACGTTGTTGTTTGGTCTTATTTAGAACCAACCCGGTTGTACTCTTTTTTCGTTGCGGGGGTTTTACTTTTATCCCAATGAGTTTTACTCCGAAGGTTTTTAAGAAGGCAACGAGTTTGTATCATTACACCAAATGAGAGTTTTACGGAGTGTTTGACACTCGGTTAAGGAACTGGGTTAAGCCCCTAACTCGATTATATGGTGAAAAACAGCTTTAACATTGAATTAACCCCTCATTTTTGTCTTTTCAAAACTCCGGTTACTATTTATTTATTAAGAAATCTCGATAAATCTAAAGTTTAACTGAGTGTCAATCAGTATATTACTGTGTTGATGTCGTGGGTCGAGGTACATCTTATAGATATCAATATATTTTTACTTCCTTTTTTTTTTTTAAAAAAAAAAAGAAGCTGGTAAAATCCATGATGCATCCATTAGTTTTGATCAAAATATCATAGGTTTTTCTTTGTTTTTCTTAAAAAAATAGTTGAATTATATATCCCGTGATGAAACATGGGGCTAAAATGATGCGGAGAATATTCGTGGTGATAATAATTTAAGTGCCATTGTTGGTTAGTTTTTATACATTTGTAACAAAGTGGTGCTTAGATTGATTCACCTAAGCCATTAATAAATCCAATTCAACAAACAAAACTACGTGTTTCTGTGCTGTTTCTCTTGTTTCTATTTGATACATATTAGGACCACATCACATCTAGATGAAATATAGTATAGTATAAATATAATTTGTTCATCACTTATATTAAACAAATCAAACTCGAATTCATTTCATTAACGAACCTTATTCATAAAACTGTAAGAGTTATAAGGTGGTCTAGTCGTCAAGGAGAAGAATTGCAAGTAGGACGTCTATGGTCCGAATCTTGGGAGGCACTGTATTATTTATTATTATAGTTCTAATAGTTTGACGATTCAAAAAATAATAAAATCAGTTAATTAACCTTTTATAATAAGCGACATGTTGTGTGCCTTGCATATCGATTGTGGAATGACTTTACGAAAAGTTTGTGTCTCCAATAATTTCAAGGGCAAAATTATTTCCATATACATTACCAGTAGTGACAATTCATGAACTTTTCGTAAAGTGATTACATCATTTTATTTTTTACACACACAATACAGAATGAATTCTTCCTTTTATGTGCAGGAAACCTAGTTTACCCACCTACTATAGTATTCACTTCACCATTTCGTCTTCACGAATAAGTTACTCTCAACCGCATAAGCAAACTCGAACGTATCTAGTTAGACGAATGAGAGTCATACTTTATATTTAGACATACCGTCATTTACTATCATACTCCAAAATGAACAGCAGTTTCATTGTATGCCATATTTGGAGTTTGTGACCGAGGATTGTCTCGGATCCCAGCTACTACATTGGAAACGATTTTCCATGCTTATAATTTTTAAAATTTTGAATAATCTGTTCCAAAGAGAAGAAACATGTTTTTCAATAAAAAATGAAACTTCATTCCACAAAGCGGACTTACCCGACCCAACCCAAAATCTGGATCCGAAGTAGCATATCCGAAAGTAAGTGGTAAGAGTTGGATTAAGCACGTGGGTAAAGCGGATTAAAAGGAGTTGGCAAATTAGTTTATTGGATTGGAGGAGTGCCAGTTGGATTGGATTAGGGTCAAACCGGTTGATTAAAATATGGATGTAACGGCAACTGTTGACCGGTTGATTAAAATATGGATTAGTTTAGTTAGTTAGCTAAACTCATGACACTGTACATAAATCGGCTAATATGTGAATATGTCATCGTCAAAGATCCAATTTGGACCAAAAAAGATCCAATTTGGACCAAATATTTTCACGGACAAAGATTTCTTCTTCATTCTACTCTCGTGGACTCCAGCCCCCTCTACTTTCATTGAATTACACTTTCACCCTTTTAACCTCACTCTCTTTCGACAACGAAACACAATTCAGTTGGTAATACGCTTCAACTTTACTTAATATAGGTTAGGAAGTTCGATTTTGCCTAGGAAGAAAATGAGGAACCATTATTGATCCTCGCTTTGACTCTTCTAAAAAAAGCCTCACTCTCTTTAATAACTTTATTATAACACAACATAGATTTACGGACGGTTTATCATTGAGTTAGGGAGTTAAAGTTAGATTGTAATTAATAGGTTCGGCATTGAATTAAACACTCTTTTTTCTTTCTTCAAAATTCTGACTACTATTTGTGGATGAAACATTATCTTTCATATACATGATTTACTTCTTGGAATATTTGTGATTAGGTAGGTGCAAACTCACAAGTGATAATATATTCTAACATTTATAACACCATCAAATCATGGATCACAAATTATTAAACAAGATTAAGTGCATCATTATAATTAAGGGAGGAATGGACCATAATAATGCATCTACCTACCTAGCTAAGCTAGCTCTTTGAGATTAGAGAAACATTAAATAAAAATGATGTTTAGTTGTGAGTGAAGAAATGGAATAGAGATCATGAAATGGAGACTAGTAGATATAAATGAGGTAGAGATCATGAGTCATGACCCACCCATTTTCATATTTAATGCTAATTCAACATTTGCCCCCATATCTTCTCAACATTTATAACTCTTTCTTCAACAACAACAAGATCTCCTTCTCCCTCTTCTAAATTCTCCTCATTTTTCACAACTTTATTGTTCACCTATATGAAAAGTGCATACCATTTAACTCAGTTGGTAATACGATTCTACTCCAATCAATAGGTCGGAGTTCGAGTCATCTTTGCCTCTTTAAAAAAAAAGTTCATGCCATTCATTTTGTTTCAATCAATTTTAATAAATTATAAAATGAAGAAAAGTATGAAAAAGGGTGAATAACATATTAGAGATATTAAATAAAATAGGAGGAATAGTTTTCATGTTGGAAAATGAGATTGTGATAGATTAAAATGAAAATTAAGAATATGATATTAGAATATTATGCAGCGCATACATGACTGGTTAACATTCGTTTATTTTAGAATCATCGAAATTTTATACCCATTAACAGGTTACCTGATGGAAAACAAAACTAGTATTTGGTTTGAGTAAAAGTCCCTATTCAGTTTAACTTAATTTTAAGTGTATTCAGTTCAGATTATCTCCATTCAATTAGTTCAGTTCAGTTTAAATGTGCGTAATACAAATTTATACTCCTTCCGTCCAGTCAATAGTTTCCCACTTTCCATTTTAGTAATCCGTTACAAATCTTCCAATTTCCTTTTTTGTACATGTGGTCCCCAATCTTTTTTCACTCATTTAATGACAACACCTACTACCTCCACTTATAATATGATAATCAAAACCTTATTTTGTTGACTAAAACACAAGTGAGAAGCTTGTGTTTGGACGGAAGGAGTACTTGATTTCAGTTCAGTTCAGTTCAATTCAGTTCAATTCAGTTCAGTTCACATGCGCATAAATTTTACTTTTTAAAACTTAATCCAGCTCTCAAAATGAATACTCCTTTCGTCCGCCCAATTCCGCCCCATGATACTTTTGGCACATTATTTAAGGATATATTATATATATTGATATATATTACAAGTGGGGTATATTGAAGTAGTAAATGAAAAGTAAAGTAGTACAAGTGACGTTGAATTGTGGTAATATATATAATACAAGTGGGGTAGGATTGTGTGATTTCAAAATAATAAAAAATTTTCATTTTTGGAAACGGTGCATTTCTGGTCGGACGCCACAAAATGGTATCATATTTCTGAGCGAACGGTGGGAATATATATATAATTTATAAACAATTTAGAGTCTTGACATTAGAATGTGAGTGTGTGAGTAAAAAAAGTGAGTTGGGGGGAAGTGAAGTGTGGTGGTAGTGGTGAGAGACAGCAATGGAAATGGTACGGATTTGGGGCAAAAATTGCTTGCTTGCTTGCTTTGTTTGAAGCGCACACAGACCAGACAGCTGGGAATTAGCGGATCACAGCTGGCACCTCCTCTCCCGTACGGGGATTCTGAATTACGCAGCTACTCCGTCGCCGTTTTGTCCACTACTTTTCCCCCTTCCTATTTCTACTTATTTTCATTTTCCCCCCTTTTTCTTAAATCGGAAATACTGAAAATCTACGCGAATTTATTCGGGGGACTGAAATGCCTTTATTACCCCTTGACCTTTTTATAGGAATAGAATCGTAGAGCGCATTTATCCTCTCTAATTATAACTTTCAGTTCGTTGACTTCCTGTTTTGTTTTGTTTACGTTCCAATTTTAACGTTCCAGAATAATGTTCTGATATTCAAAGAAGGTTTAGATTTTAGAATCCCACGTGACTCAATTCCTCATATTTACTCTTGTTGTTAAATAGATAATCTTAGTAGTAATCTACAAGATATATAGTGTATGTGTATTTTAGAAAATTATGTTCCTAAATTGTGATTGTTTTTTTATCTCAAAAAAAAAAAAAAAAAAATTTGTATCTTTTTTTCTTTTTTCTTCAAATAAATTACTTTCAAGTGTTTTATTAAATTGCGTCATAAATTCTATTATAATGCGTTTTCACGACAAACTTCTCCTTGAAATAAGTACAAATGTTGGTAACGACCGAAAGACAAAAAAGGTTAAGGAATGGCATAGGCCTTACCTACTAATTGGTCCAAATAGTGTCCAACAATGTTATGGTTTGTACTCAAAACATTGCTCAAATTGTAAATCATGCTTAACTATGGTATTACACCTGGAAGTTAAAATTTTGAAAATAGAGAAACGAGCAATTGCTCAATTAACCGTTGGAGCATGCTTTCCGAGAGAAAAAAAAGACCAACAGTTGGAGCGCTCACACATGTTATGTCCTTTCTATTTTATTTCTACGTTTCTCGTTGCAGTTTTTTCTGCCTGTAGTATCTTTCATCTCCTCTTGCGCTTCGTATTGCATTTTCTTTCACAATTGCCTTTATTACAGTGCATCAGACGCTAAACACGCTAGCCGTGTCTTAAACACACCGACACAACCTGCCTCTTTTACTCATCCACTTCTTTTCGCTTTCCATATGTTTTGAATCTTCATCAACAGTTTCTATCTTTATTTCAGTTTTGATACAACATAATTGTACATAACTTTGAGAATCTATGTCATTGAATTCCTACTTGAAATTTTAGGTAACCAAACTATTATCTCACCAACTAAATTAAAAGTTTTAAAAATATTTTAGATTTAGTTAAATCTCAACTACATATTTTGCAAATTAATCTACGAAAATACCATATTATGACTATGGATCAAATTTTGAGTTCACTCACACAATTCATAAAAAATCTCATAAATCCGAAAAATATACTTGTAAATCGTGATCGATCTTGTAATATTTAATATTAATATTGAAAATAAAATATTAAATTTATAATAAAACACGCCTTAAAAGCAAAAAATCTTCCACCTATATCTAAAGTCATAATCAAAATGAATCATTTTATTCAACACAAAATCTTAAAAAATTGAAAAGTTCTCAAGCACAATTCCAATTCTAACTTTTATACTCCGCCTCTAGAAACAGCTAGAAAGCCACCCACCCCTCCCCATCCCAAATCCAACAGTAAGAAGACAAGGTTAGAAACGGTAATTCACAAAATTATCCCAAATTTCGAAGCGGTCAAACCAGAATCCACCTCGCCATGTCGAAAAGGTAACAAATCAGTCATTTCTCCATTCCGCAGGGGTAGTTTCGTCATTTCCAGCGCCTTATAAGTACCCAACACTTCGCTTTCCCATAACACTCTCTCTCTCTCTCTCTCTCTCACTAACATTTAACCTGCTCAATCTCTCTCTCTCACACACTCTCTCTTTCTCTCTCTAAAAAGCAATACTTCTTCGTTTCTCCACAGTCTCCAAAAAGAGAGAGAGGTTTTTATAACAGACGACTAAGCAGAGGAAGAAGAGTAGAAGAAGAAGAAGAACAGTCCTGAATACGACGCCGTTTCACTCTTTTAAAACCGATTTCGTAACCGTCGCCCTTGGTTTGGTTGATCACTGGGACGAAGCTTCGTTTTTTCTCTAGTACTGGAAATAGGTATGGTCGATTGAGCTTCCGTTCCGATTTTGCTCGATTGAAGTCGATTAACGAAGGAAGAGAACGAATCGTTTCTATTGTACATGGGGAGAGTTGAGGTGGCGGCGGTCACAGGATGTGCTGTGGCGGCGTGTGTAGTGGCGGCGTTGCTTGTCGGAAAGAGTGTTCGGCGACGGAGGGAGTGGAGGAAGGCTGTGAAAGTGTTGGAGGAGCTGGAAGGAGGTTGCTCCACGCCGGTGGGGAGGCTGAGGCAGGTGGTCGATGCGATGGCGGTTGAGATGCACGCGGGGCTGGCGTCGGAAGGTGGTTCCAAGCTGAAGATGCTGCTTACATACGTTCAGAAGCTGCCTACTGGGTATGAATGGATGAATTCTTGATAAGGCTGTTACTGTTGCTATTTCCGTACACATTGATGGTTTTGTGCTTGTTTTTTATTGGAATGCATTTATCGTGCTGTTTTTGTGCATTCCTGTGTTGGATTGAGTTGCAATGTGGATAAGGCATCTGTAGATGTTTTTTCTGAAGATCAATTTTTGTTTGTAGTGTTTAAATTCTGAAATATTAGTGTAGACTATCTTAGTAGAGAATGTCCAAGTCTTGAATAGTTTTCTGAAATTTGTTTCATCAATTGGTTATCTAGATTCGTGTGGATGTAGTGGTACACATTCGCATTAACAGAATTTTCGTCACTTATGCTTGCGCTGCATTTAATGGTAGAGCTCTTGTTTTAGTTTAGCTGTTTTATTTTTGTCTGCTTTCAGGAACTTGCTGTTTCGTTGGTATTTTGGTGGTGTCTTTGCTTATAGAATATATATATACTGTTAAGATTATTTCTTAGGGTGAGTATGTATTCGTGTATACCAAAATGGTGGTTATTGGATACTTGGGGGAACTTATAGGATGATACATTGTGCACACTAGTGTTATTTTCATCAGTTTCGAAAGGTTAATCATGTTTCTGCAGTTAGCATGTTCCTGTTGTTTGCCCGCTTTGTATTTTGGTAGTATGGTATAATGTGGATTCTATTTGCTGTTGTTTTTCTACTGATCAAGTGTAATGCCAACTTAGCGGCATTTATTGTTTCTTTTCTTTTATATTTTGCTTCACTTTCCCAGCTTGACGTGTCAGTTTTCAAACACGGAGACGCAATATTGGATATAGTCGATTTATTTGTGTTTTTTGACAACTTTATTGGTTCAACGGGTTGCTTTGAGATTCTTCAAGTTGTTGGAAATAGCACTGAGTGATGCATATGATCTTTTATCTTTATCAGGAATGAGAGGGGAATTTATTATGCCCTAGATCTTGGCGGTACCAATTTCCGGGTCTTGAGGGTTCAGTTAGGAGGCCAGAGGTCTGCAGTCATTAGACACGACGTTGAACGACAACCTATTCCACAACATTTGATGACTAGTACGAGTGAGGTGCTTAACTCATGCATTTATTGCTCTTTGAATTATGTAAATCTACTTTGTAATTGGGTCTTTCATGCTAGATATACTAACCTTTTGTTTTCCTCATTCTGCTTTTACTTGTAGGAGCTTTTCGATTTTATAGCGACATCTTTGAAAGACTTCGTTGAAAAGGAAGGGAATCCATCTGAATCTCCACAAGAAGAACAAAGGGAGCTTGGCTTTACATTTTCATTCCCGGTGAAACAAACTTCCCCGTCATCAGGAACTTTGTTAAAATGGACAAAAGGGTTTTCTATTGAGGATATGGTTAGTTGCTTTTTCTGTCTCCTTTCTTCTTGTTCAGTATGTGAAGATCAGTGTAGTTCACTAAAATTGAAAAACATTTCAAGTGATTTCTTTAGCTTTTATATGTGATTCTGTTATTCCTGAAAAATGAATAGTCCGGTGATACACCTATTCCTGATACACCGCTGCTGCTTGAAAAGAATTTACATTACTTGTATGGTTCTTATTTTAGTGAGTTGTATGATCTAGATGAGGGGACCTTTGTTTATATTTATTTATTATTAAATAATAATAATAAATATAATGATAAAATACAACTTATTATCGTTGTTGTTGTTGTTGAATTGATGTAATTTTGTGTACACTTTAATGTATGAAGACGTGTAGTATTAATGCAGTTTGATGCACACAATTGCAGGTTGGCAGAGATGTTTCTGTATGCCTACAGCAGGCAATATTTCGGAGATCTCTGAATTTGCGAGTGGCTGCTCTTGTAAGCTCCCTATTCTCTTTAGATATACGATGTCATTATGGTTAGTAGTGAACTAGATAATGTTTATTCAGCCAATATTAATGAATGTTTATTGTCTGGAACACCCTGCATGCAATTTCAGTTTTTACTAACATTCGTTTGTAGATTAAATTCGTTTTTGTTAGATTTTTCGGAAATTTTGTCTGTGCTGGTTTGTGTGCCCTCAACATTAAAGCATGTGACTGCTTTTGTCTGATCAGCGATTTACTGGACAGTAAGAATATTTCTGCTGTGGATGCATTCCTCCTGTCTTTGGTCAGTCAGTAATTAAGCATCTGGCCGTATCAGGCTTGAATAAGAGGAGATTTGGTGTGGTTGGGTTCGTATTAGAAAATATTTCTGCTTATGATTATCTTTGATGATCAATCAAAACCATGTTATTGTGTTTTTTCATCTTTTATGTGCTAAGTGTGTTAATTTAAATTTAAGAAATTCTTATATAATGGTTTTATTTCATAAGATATATGGCCAAATAGTGTTTCTTTTTTACTTTTTAACAATTCTGCACATTTGTATTTTTGAAGTACAAAGCTTGCAATTTCATACAGTTTGCACTTTTTTGGGCAGATAAATGATACGGTGGGTACCCTGGCCCTCAGTCATTATCATGATGAAGACACAGTTGTCGCTGTGATATTTGGAACAGGTACCAATGCCTGTTATTTGGAACGGACAGACGCAATTATCAAGTCCCAAGGTCTTCTTACTGCTGGTGGAATGGTACCCTTTCTCATTGTTTTGATTCATAGGCTTCTGTTATTTGAATTGTAATCTGCTTTTACTATTTTTACTGATTCTAATTTAACTTTAATAATATGGTTAGGTAGTGAACATGGAATGGGGGAATTTTTGGTCATCTCATTTGCCGAGAACATCATACGATGTTGCTTTGGATGCTGAAAGTCCTAATCCAAATGATCAGGTGCTCCTAATGTTTATGAAAGTGTATTTCGTGATCAGAGTTTTGTCAAATACATTCTCTGTTTGTTTACTTCATTCGATGATTTGATTGTTGAGTTCACATTGCAGGGTTTTGAGAAAATGATATCAGGAATGTATCTAGGAGACATTGTACGAAGAGTCATTCTTAGGATGGCACAGGAGTCTGATGTTTTTGGACCTGTGTCTTCCAAGTTACTCGTGCCATTTGTTTTGAGGTAATGTTACTCTTCTTGATCACCTTTTATCCTTGTGACATGTCACTGTCCTTGTAATCTGTGATAGCCGGCGGCATGAGGATGTTTATGGCATCTGTAGGTTGTGCCTTCTGTTAGTGTCCTAGATGTTTACGTTGTAGTTGAGTTTTGAGATGTTTTTCATATTGCGATATGTTAGTTGATCAATTGCTTTCCTATTTCCAGGACACCTTTGATTGCAGAAATGCATGAGGACGATTCCCCTAATCTGAACGAAGTGGCCAGAATATTGAAAGACACCCTGGAGGTTGTTTTGTTTCCTTTTCTTGGGGATTATCTTATTTCATTACTGCTTCGTTATGATCGTGGAAAAGCACCTTCCATGAATATCTGTCAAGGTTAAGACAATAACAATCCTGTTTCCTCATGCTGATGCCTTGATGGCTTCCTGTTTCAGATCAGTGATGTTCCCCTTAATGTTCGGAAGCTTGTCGTGATGGTCTGTGATGTTGTAACATGCCGAGCAGCCAGATTGGCGGCTGCAGGTATCGTTGGTATACTAAAGAAGATTGGCCGGGACGGTAGTGGTGGAGTTGCGAGTTTCAAAACCAAGGGCGTAAGCCATGATAGTGTGAAAAGAACGGTAGTTGCAATTGAAGGGGGTCTCTACACGAATTATACAATGTTCAGAGAGTATCTAAACGAAGCAATATCTGAAATATTAGGCGAAGATGTGGCTCCCTATGTAATCGTTAAGGTGACTGAAGATGGGTCAGGCATTGGAGCAGCACTTCTGGCTGCATCTCATTCATCATCACCATCCGTTGTGGATACGGTACAGTTGTCATAGATACATGGTTATTATAGTGCTGTATACATGCCATGTAAATTTGTAGGATGTGTCTTGTTTGCATCGTCGTCGTCGAATATATAGGTTGAAGAAGGAAGGGAAGGTGTTAATATGTGCATATGTGTGAAGTAGTAGGAGTATTAGGTCAGGTTTCATGGTAGGGTTACAAAATTGTCAATTATATTGATTTAGGTAAATCATTGTTTTAGAATCCAAGAAGCTATCAAATTGTAATCTGTCTTCTTCCAGAAAATCTGTATATAGGTATAGGCCATAGGGGTCATCAGCAGTGTGAAATCAGAATTGTTTAATTATTCGATTTGTTCATTCATTCATTCATTACATTTTCAAGTTGCCATCCTTTTTCATGTTTATATACTAGCACTACCCTCGTTTTAAACCCCCATATTAGGTGTTTTGTGTTTTGTGAAAAACGGGATTTTACGAAAAACATGAAAAGTAGGGTAATGATATATGTGACACCGATACACTTATAATGATATCAGTGATATGCACGTGGGGTACTACTTATTAGTACACTATTTTTCACGATTTTCGTAAAATTACATTCTTCACAAAACTTTGTAAAGTATATTATGTCTTGCGAAAAACATAATTTTAGGAAAATTGTGAAAAAGGTTGTATCGGTGGTAACATTTAGGGCATCAGTGTTTGCGTGCATTAAGCACTTAATATATCAGTTACCCGTTTTTCATGTTTTTTTCTCTCACAAAATCACGTTTACTAGTTTAAAAAATACGTCTTGTATAAAAATAAAAAATGAAATAATCACGGCAAAGTACATAACATCAACCACGCCTGCGCATTTTAATACTAGCATAGACATAAAGCTTATCCCATGTGTTATCTACCCATGCAAAAAAGGCATATCTCCAGGACTTCTTGAAGATCAACACATTGCCAGCAATTGAAACTCCCACTGCGTATCCTAGAGCCGATATCACGTACAACCACTCAACTTCAGATTTACCTCCGTTATCGTCATCATCGACTTCACGGCCTCCGGGGTTGCCAGGACCGTTGGCACAATTACTCGCCAGTGGAAGGCCACAGAGTTCATTTCCGACAAACCCTGATGCCGGGAGACCCGTGATTTGTGTGCTTTGTGGTATTCTCCCTGTCAAGTTGTTGTAAGACAAGTTCAAATAACTCAAGAAGGTTAACTCTGTGAGAGAGAATGGAATTTCGCCAGCGAGAGAATTTCTTGACATATCAAGGGATTCGAGTAGCTTCATGTCTCCAATCCTATTCGGGATTGATCCCATCAGGCGATTTCTTGACATGTTAAGTGACCTGAGTCCCACCAGACGTGTGAGTTGATCGGGTATGTCTCCAGATAAGTTGTTTCTTGATAGATCGATGTTGGTCACTTGAGGAAGAATGGTGTCATACTGAGACATCCTTCCTTTCGTGGCAACAGTTGCAGTTTCTAGCAGGGTATTTCTAATGTAATTTTCCGAAGAGTATAACACGTACCACATCACCTGGCCTCCATAATTAGGCGATTTTCTTGAAGCCATGGCTGTAAAATTGTCTACACACCTTGGTATTGTCCCGGAAAAGCTATTGTCGGAAAGATCCAAAATCTGAAGAGACTGAAGATGGCACAGACCCGGAGAAATCACCCCACTTAGTCTGTTTGAGCGTAAACTGAGTATCTGCAAACTGACCAAGGTTGTTCCCATCCAAGCTGGTAGAGTTCTTGTCAATTGGTTATTAGCAAGATCAATCTTGTTTAACCTGGTGCAGTTTTGCAAGGAAGATGGTATTCGACCCGATAGTGTGTTGTTGGAGAGATTCAAAGAATCTAGATTCTCAAGATATCCAATTGACTCTGGAATATGGCCTGATATGTTGTTGTTCTCCAAATTTATGAATTCCAGCATTGTCCGTGTGTTCAAGCAATCTGGTAGTCCACCTGACAGCATGTTTCCTCCAAGATAGAGAATACGGAGTCCATCAGTTTCGCTTGTGTTAGAGGCACAAAGTATATTACTCAGACCTCCCGTGAACGAATTGTTGGACAGATCCAAGACGGATACACTACTTCCGACTTGAGGCAATGAGCCTTTGAACAGATTAGAACTCAGATTTACAAATGTGGGACCTTCTATAGAATCCGGAATCATGTTTTCAAGTAACTGGTTGTCAGCAAGACTGAGATATTTAATCTCCCAAATCCAGCTTGGAACTTGATGCCTGATTCCAGTATTAGACAAGTCGAGCAATGTGATGGAATTCTTCTGCGTGTGGAGCCATGAAGGAATTCGGCCGTCAGCTCCCAAGTTCCATGAGCCTAGTGCAAGAGCTGAAACATTAAAAGATGGAACCCAGTTGCTTGGGACCTGCAATGTCAGATTACTATTTCTAGAGGCCAACAGAGACTCCAGTTTGGTTAGATTGACAAAGTGATCTTCCGTCAAAACGCCTTCTAGCATGTTGTCATTGATGTAACAGAGCTTCAGGTTACTAAGTTGGCTTATACTATCTGGAACTACCCCTGTTAATCTGTTATCATCTAATATTAGACCTTGCAAGAGCATTAAGTTTCCTAGGTTGCTCGGAATCGGGCCAGATATTGAATTTTTTCCTAATTCCAGCCACACTAGTCTCCTGAAATCTCCAAACTGATCAGTCAAGTGACCAGAAAGTTGATTCTCTCCAAGATTTAGTTGCTCCAACGACTCCAAGAAGCAACTGGACAGATTTCCAAAGGAATTTGATATGTTTCCTGACAACCTATTGCCGGATAAATCTAACGTTCGGATGCACAGTTTTGCAATTTCACTTGGTAAATTCCCAGAAAGATCATTAGAGGATAAATCAAGAAAGTTTAAAGAGGTCAGGTTTCCTATCGAACTAGAGATCGAACCATGTATGTCGCTGTATCTCATACTTATATGCTCAAGGTACTTGCTATTGTAGAGCCAATCTGGTATGGGTGAGTTGAAGTTGTTAAAGGAAATATCTATGTATTGAAGCTCTGAGAAGTTTGCAGGACTTGGAAAGAAATGTTGAACAACATTACTGCTCAAATCAAGATAGGTTAGATTTTTGAGTTGGCTGATCCATGTTGGGGCAAGTTGCAAGTTATTATCAGAAATATCAAGTACAGCAAGAGAAGAAGAGAAATTAACTTCATTTACAGGCGGACCAATCGACCTGAGATTGCATTCTGTCAAGTGAAGCTCAACTAGAGACGGGAGTGTCTGGATGCCCTGTTCCCAATTCAATGCTTCGTTGAACCACACACCGCTCATATCCAGGTGCTCCAGATGCAAAAGGCCAGTCAACCATTCGAGGCTGTCCACGTTGAGTTCAGGACTTGGACAGCTCAAAACTAGAGTGCGTAAACTAGAAAGATTCCCAAGGGTGTGGGGAATAGCGCCTTCAAATCCCGTGTAAGACAGATTCAGGTGCTCCAGCTCTGGAAATGAACCGAAGAAGGGAGGGATTGCTGCCTCAAACGCGTTCATGCTCAGGTCAAGGTATCTTAGGCGTGTCAGATTCAGCAAGGAAGGATCAAAGCTTCCGTACATGCGTGAATCCCACGATTCACGGTCTCCACGAAGATGGAGTTCGAGAACATGACCTGTCAAGTTGTCGCAAACAACATGTTCCCACATGCAGCAATCGACTTGAGGCTTCCAAGAAGAGAGGAGTGTATTGTTGGGATCTATCACATACTCCTTAAAGCTCAAAAGCGCTTGCTTCTCGGAAGCGTGACACAGGCACCGCCTGCGTTTAGATTGCAGGAAATGAAGTTGAATGATGTTAAAGTGAAAACAAGTATGAAGAGAAGTGGAAATACTTGAAGGCTGGGCATTATTGAGTGTAAGGAAAGAAGGCACTTCTTGGTGTACAAGAAAAACACAAGGGATTGGGTGATATATGCAGTGACCTGAATCCTGATGATGAATAGCGTTCTCGTTTTCTTGTTATATTGCAGAAAAGTCTTCAACTTTTATGAAATCAAGATAATTAATAAGTTTGCAAAGACTAAGTCTACAACAATGACTTGGTCTGCATAACATAATACACCCCCAACCTGGGATTTTCGAGAAGGATAAAGAAAATACAGTATACATCTTAATTGCAGTCATTTTGCAGTCTGATGTTATACGAGTAGAGACGAATATCACGTAGAAAGAAAGTTAAATGAGAGGTTTTAAATTTCGTTTTTTTTTTGTGTCAAGACCTCCGGACTCTTGTTCTCCGTCTTAGCCTTTTGTGTTTCATTTTGTAGGAAATAAATTTCGACTTCCATAACTTCACTTCATAATTCACGATCCCCTAAGATTCGATATATACAAGAATAGAGTTCATATCTGTTTAAAAATTCCGAGTTTCTAAAATGTGATGGAATAGTGTTAATCTATATCCAAGATATGGATGAGTATATGACCAACTCAATAGACTTTTGACTTTTGAGAAGGATGATCAAGAAGACTGCAAAGACTTGGACTTGGAGCAACTGAATGCAAACCAATTATTATGCTTGAATTTTCAGAGCAACTTTAATTGGTGTATAAAGTCCTCTCCAGTGTAGAACGTTCTTTTCCACCTTTACATATAAATAAAATAAAATAGTAGCAGAGAAAAATGAAGTTTATTGATGCATCTATATAACAAACAGAGTAGGCAAACATAAACATAGATAATATTGAGTACAATTTATCAACAACGTCTACTTATTTTGATGCTAATGTACACACAAAGCTTATTCCATATGTTATCTACTGATCTGAAAAAGGCATACCTCCATGACTTCTTGAAGACCAGTACATTCCCTACAGCGGCAAGTCCCACTGCATATCCCAAACCTGAGAAAACGTATATCCACTCGACTTCATGTTCACTGTCTCCATCCCCTTCTTCTTCTCCTTGGTCCGGGGCCGTCGTACCTTCATTGTTACAATTGATTGGCATTGTGTAACAATTCACGGAGTGATGAATTGAAGAAGAAAATCTATTGAACTTGAATGTGAATACAGTGTTACTGAATTGGAAAAGAAAACGTAGAGAGCTCAAGCTCTTTCTCTGTTTATATAGAGTAAGTCCAGAGTAACTAACTAACTGCTATTAAGTACTACACTTGTTGCACAGCGTACAACTCTGATCCCTAGCTGATTGTGTAGTACAATTCTTCAGGCGTGAAGTACAACCCTTACTTCACTTCATTTCCTTCTTCTATATCTTGCTTACACTATTACCTCGCGAAAAGCTGAAAAAGGAGCAACACGCTCTTCTGAGCTATTACTATTACTGCAGACGAGTAATATTCTGCTAAAAAATAGTCTGACTACGATTGATGTGTTTAAGAGCACATCTCCTTGACTTTCTTGTGCGGGTGCCTTTATTTGAGAGGGCCGGTCTTTGTCACTGACTTTTAGTGTGTTAATTTTTATAAGTTTGGAGTTGGGAATGAATTTGCTCATAGTCTAGCAAACAATATTAATGTGAAATTTATTATGGTGATTCTACATCACCATTTTGATTTCCTGTCAGTAGTCTGTTTTAGTATGCTTCATGCACTCTGTCAGTAGTCTATCCACAAGCTAGAGTTGAAGGTTTGTTCTCTCCGTAATCACTTGATTGGGTTCATCAGCGGGTTCTCATTTCTCCTCTCATGAACCAGCAAAATTTCCGATACTGGCTGCAAAGTCCTGAATCTTTCTGTTTCAGGTAATAAATATTTCAGTCTCCATATAACCCAATCCCTGATCACTCCTATACTTTGAATGTTGATGGTTCTTTTAGAACCAATACTAACTTTGCAGGAATTGGTTGTATCTTGAGAAAGAAGAATGGCAACTTTATCAGAGCTGCTTCTGCTTTTGTTGGCATCACCAGCATTAATAATGCTGAACTTAAAGCCCTTCTCATTGGGCTCACTCAAGCAGTCCAACTCCAGATAAAATCTCTACAAGTGCAAACTGATTTATTTTATGTGTTCTCTTGTGTTAACAGGAACATGGAGGCAATATGGAAGGACCGGACACTACTTGGGGAAATCTGGCACCTTATGACCTTGTTTGAAGACCTGGAAGTCAAGTTCATATTTAGACAAGCTAATAGTATTGTTGATAGTTTGGCTAAGTATGGTAGTGAACAATTATGTAATAGTAATGCTATGAACAATGCTTTTGGTAATGAAGTCTGTAATAGACTTAGGACATGGATCTGGGATGTTTGCCCAGACTGGCTGACGGAAGTTATCCGACAGGACCTAGGTAGATCTTATGTTAGATTAGTCAGTAACAACAGTCCTGGATTAACCAGCTGCTTGTAAGGTGTGGTTCACCTGAAAAACCTGTTTGTTTTGTTGTAATATCGTAGTTTCTGTTCAGAAAACAAAATAAAATAATATTTCAGTCTACTTATGTACATGAAATGCATGAACTCCAAGTCCTTTATAAAGAATCATTGCTTGCAGTACAAATAAATAAATGACTGATGTGTTTTGGTTCTTGTCATACAGGAGCACATTCAACGAGTATAATGCTCATGGGTGAAAATCCAGGACCAACTTCTCAGGTCAGGTCAATAAACTTACAGTACTATAATCGTGATACCATCACATCAGTTCAATAATCAATAGTTGATGCAGAGCCGTCGCTAGAATGGCAGTTCTCTGAGAACTGTTAGCTAGAAACAGAAACTTATCTTCCCACTTGCCTAATAGTACTCTTTTTTTTGTTTTGGTCAGATAATGAGTAATGGTGTTCAAGAAGCATTTACACAGAGCAGTTGCAAACTTCCATAGAACAACTTTATCTAAGCTCAGTCCTCCGGTGCTTGCTGTAAATGAGGTCGATCCAGCAGAAGAACCCGTCGATGTAAATAGGCCGTAGAACACTTTAAATTATGATACAACTTCACTGGACAAATATCTGCAGGACATACATCAATATGCTGCCTGGAAGATCTTGTTAATTTTTCAGTCTAACACCTCCTCAAGTCCATAGTCGAAACAGAACTACACAGAAGATTCAAGGAGTTCACCAAACTAAGGTAGAAATGCCAATCTGTATTGTGTTTGGTAAAAATTAACCTACTGGAACTCTATATATATATACCATGGTTCACCAAACATGTTTTCTTCTTCTACTTAGCTCTTATTTGGCTCATCAAATGTTCATGCAATATGACTATGTTTCTCTATTGTTTGGGCAAAAACGCGGTTTATATATGCAGTTTCGAATTTGTTCTTTTTTTTTTTTTGAAACGACAAAATTTTCATTAATTAGAAAAGAGCATAAGAAATGCTCGCGAACAATTACAAAGACGATACAAACCAGACCTGGCCGAGACACGGTCACCGAAATTCACAACCAAAATCTATCTAAACCCCTCAACTCGAATTCACCTAACCATAATCCGAAAAAGACGAATTTGTTCATGTACTGCTCCAGTTCAGTTGTGGCTCATACTCCAGTCTTTTGTTTATGCCATGATATTAAGACTGGTTTCTTCTTGTTTGCTGCTAATAACAATCATCAACTGTTCAACAATCCATTGGATCCCAATTCAGTCCAGATTGGATCAAATCCAAATCCAGTTCATGGTAAATTTGTAATGCTATATAATTTCAGATGGCTTGGTTAAAATCTGGCTTCCTTAACTCAGACTTTTCCTCTATGTTCTCCGATGACTAGCGTGCCTTGATTTCACCGGAATATGCTCCTGAAAAGGATGATTGTGTCATGTCACGAACAACAAAGATGAATTGATGATCTAGAGATCAATGTAAGTAGAGTCACAATTGATCAGTAAAGTATATGACCCGCAATTCATCAATACTGATCACTTGCCTGATCAATGATCTGCGGTGTGAAACGGCGGAGTATGTTACATCCGGCCATCGACAGGGAAGGCCACCGCGCGCTAAGTACAGTTCTAGCGGATTATTACTAAACAGTGAAAGTAAACAACGGACAGTTCTGTAAATGGAAACTGCGGTAATAATGATGTTAGTACGACCCATTTGAACCACTCAAATCTACTTAATTAATTATTTCATCAGTATCATCATAAATGATACATTTTGTCATTTTGAACGTCCCAATACAAATTATACATTTCTATATGTGGAAAGTTTTTATATCACTCACTAATTCTTCATTATTTATTTATCTTACTTTTCCACTACTTTATTCACACTCTCTCTTACTTTATCATGCATTTACCATTCTACCAATATAATTTCTATATTAATTTCAAATTTCTATTCAGTTTCTTAAAAATTGTGTTCAGATCGAAATGTATTA
>JAYMSL010001096.1:0-18760 GCA_036897195.1 Plantago coronopus
TTGAACCATTTCTTGATATGGTCTGCTTTAGGTCTTGAATTGGGTGAACCTTTCCCCCCCCCCCCCCCCCCCAAAGCCAAGAAACTCTGCTCAGACAAGACGTTTAGGCGGGAAAGTAACAAGGATTCCCTCCAAAACTATCACTACCGTTTTGAATTTTGAATTACAAGCCATTATTCTTCGAATAAAACTCTCTTTAATTCTATTTTAATTTCAATTGTATATAGTTTAGTTTAATTTAGTTCAGTTTATATTTGCATAATTGAAAGTTATACATACTTAATAAGTTGAGTTAAATTCAGATTTATTCAGTTCAATTCAATTTTGTTCAGAAATCTAAAATTAGAGCTATAGCCTATAAACATAGGTTTTGAGAATTTATCTTATAAACACAATATGAATAAGCTGTTTTATTCTAATTGAGCTGATTAGTGTAGTAAACAGGTGACTTGAATGTAGTTTGTTAAAATTGCTCATGGTAATTTTAAGAGATTGTATTGCTGCGGAAAAATTGTGTTTACAATGAAAGAGAGCTATGACTTTCATTCTCTGAATCTATAATTGAAGTGTTGATGAAGAATGACCCGTTTCATTGGTAAAAGTCTTGTGTGCATTCCGTTTTTTAAAGTAATGGTAGCTCGGATGATTGTCTCTGTGCAGTATATTCTTTCATTCCTCTGCTATTTCATTCCTCTGCTAAATCTGTCCAGCTGCCAAATTAGTTACTGCATCTCCAAACTGTCCTGGGAATGATAACCGAATAATTCACAACATCAGGTGCCATTTCTGCAGTTGTGTTATCACGACTATCCTTTGCTAACTCCTAGTACATGTACTTCCTCATGTGTTTTTGGAGCTCCAGAAGTACTTTTGTTTGCATCAGATCAAACTATCTTCTTGTCAAAAGGCAGCGTCTCTACAGAATGTTTCTGACAAATGGGAGGAGATCACCCTGACCCTTGATCATTTGGAAGGAGGATGTTATATCACAACCATTATAGTCTTTAATCTTCAATGCAACAAACTACCCCAACGTGTTCCAAGAAGTCACAAATAAGCATCCACTTAAATGCTTAACATTGGGGAATGTTTTCCTGGTGGGGTGTACCTGTCGTAAACAAACATATGCCTACTCTCTTTCAGCTGATAAATTGTACTCCAATGTTGGGAACACATAGAGGAATAATTTTCCTGCAGCTTCTCCCAACATCTATGGGGAGTCATATTCCTGCAACAGAAATAATTAGAATTCAGCACAATGATAATGGTGGAATTCCGATAATGGTTATTATTTCATTTTTCTTGAAAAACTAATAGTGGGATAATCAAGAGATGTGGTTGAATTTCAGGAATTCTAGTCCAGTGGTGATTGGTTCGTCTGATAAATACAGCTTAAAAACGGGGTGATTATGCAAGATTTCATTATACAATGCTGTCCTATGACTTAATCAGTTTTCTGTAATAATGTACTGTAGTAGTTAACACACGATTTTAATAGATCTATGCAATTGTATAAAAGTGTGCTCAATCTAGTAGGAAAAAGTCTCTTGCATGCACTAACATAATAGCTTTGGTTCTTGTCATTTTCTGCCTTCAACAATCTTCATAATCTATATATAAACCATCCAGTAAATTTGCTTGTCGTTTGTCCTGGATGCCTAATTATTTTCTAGGTTTATGTATAAATCATACACGAGCTTTCAGGAAAGGTACTGGTAATAGATGTAGATATAGCTTGCAAGCAACATCAATTTCAGCAAAGTATAATTATTGAAATAAACACTACGAAAAATACACTGCCACCCCCACCTGAGTGTTAGATACATTCACCTAATTTGCAACCAGTGTGCCAGTGTGAGTGGTTTTTCCTGCTAATGCTGCGAAAATTGGTTTTTACAAGAGATACTCCATCAGAAGAAAAGCAACTTAAGTACACATGCTAGAAGAAGCCTTTCTCTAGTGCCTCTCGGAACCACAAATTTGTATAATGGCAGGACAGTATGCATGGATTCACACTAATTAAAAGTTGAAATTTCTCAACTTATGGACCTGAGGAGCCCCTAACGCCTTTCTGTCACAAGGATAATTGATGCATACATATGCAATACTATATTAGTAAATACGGAAGTAGAGGTTTTTGCTTCCATCTCTGATTGCAAACAAGAGACTGCAAAAAAAGTTATCACATGATGAAACAGCAGAATATGGATAGAACCGCACTCATTTCATCAGCTCATATTTTATCATTTGATGCATGTCATAGTCAAATAAACTAGCTGAGCAGTGATGATGTTAGGGAACTAATGCAAAAATTAAATAAATGGTGGAGTTATATAGATAACAATACTTTAATTCAAGTCAACCATTGATGTATAAAATCAGTAACAAAGCCTGGTACATACCTTTTGTTGATATATTGAATCATCTAGCTAGGTTCGTAGATGTACTCCATTTGACAGAATGAACTTCAGCTCAGCGTATACCAGGTTGCTATGAGCCTCCCCTGCTTCACGAAAGTTGATACTCTGCTTAAACTAACTTCTGTTGAAACTTGTCACTTTGTCAGTAACCATACAGATTTCTTGTCCTTTTTGTGTTCTCCTCAGAGCACCAATACATAGGTTTCATGCGTTGTCTTTATAAGCTGTAGAGCAGACTAGATGTTATGAGAACTTTGGTGAGGAAATTTCAAGTGCATGCATATTCAGAACCAGAGTGAGCTGCTCATGAAGATCTGCATGTTACACCATGTCTTGCTTATTACAGCAAACATTTGGGTATTACAGGTCGTGTTGAAGGGAGGATACATGACTCATCCACATAAGTTTGGTAGAATAACTTCAGACTAATAAACGTATAATCATTTACCAGGAAAAGCAAAAAAAAGTAAAAAAGGGAACCCTACTTCTCTTTGGTGAAAGATTAATGTGGTTAATGAATGTCAAGAGTTAAGGACACAAAAGAAAAACCCAGCAAATTAGAAGATGGCCTGCTGGAAACTCATCAGCTGCAACTAATTAAGCTTCATTTATCTTCAGTGCAAGAATTATATCTTTCTATGTATGAGTGTTTGATCTTAAAGGTATCAATCATACCTCAAGTTAAACATGAGTTGCTTAGGCCAATGCAATGTCCTATTCCTGTTCCAAGGAAATAACTAGCTAGCTAAGCAGATGGATTGTTGACTTTGCCGGGGAAGCAATGAAAGCAAGTTCTTAGCCCAGATATAAAAATCTCATTCCAACATTTATGCAATCTAATGCCAAGTAAGTTTGTCTATCTGAAGTTCCGAACTTCAGCTCCCTGAAGCCAATCTGAATCCCTTCAGATATATGGCATTACCAAGTTTTTCCCTGAAGGAATGCCTTGGCAAAACGTTAAGCTGCTCCATTGATGACCTGCACATCACGGGCTCGAGTGATGGAAACGCCTCTTTGAAAATTATAAAGGGTATCGCTGAGTACAATTTGTACCTGCCCTCAACCTCCTCCTGCATAGCCTGGAAGCACTTGGTGCATGTTGCTCACTAGTAATAGCTTTGAAAGTTAGCTTCAATAACAGACCTCTATCGAACTCTGACCTTTTTCCCGAATCATCTTTCTTGCCACAATACTCCCCTGTAATTGTTCTGAAGACTCAAAATCACCAATATCAGAGCAGAAGTTGCGTGTCTGCAACAAAGCAGCATGGTTTTCTGGATACTGGT
The DNA here is from genome assembly GCA_036897195.1 of Plantago coronopus. Lineage (NCBI taxonomy): Eukaryota > Viridiplantae > Streptophyta > Magnoliopsida > Lamiales > Plantaginaceae > Plantago > Plantago coronopus. The sequence continues at coordinate 3,707 of JAYMSL010001096.1, forward strand.
TTACCAATGTTTCAGCAGCTTTCTTTCCCATTTGATTATGCTGATAAGTAACACAACTTCTCAAAACTGAGCTCCAAATTACAGGGTCAACCTGCCACGGTGTATATTTAAGCAGCTGTTCTACTTCTGCTAATAAACCCGCACGACATAGAAGATCAAGCATGCATGTATAATGCTGCCTCCCCGGATGCAGGCCATGGTGAGTTCTCATCGATTGAAATACCAATCTACCCTCACCCACCAGTTCTGAGTAGTTGCACTCCATTAGTACATTCAAAAACGTTACTTTGTCGGGTTTTAAGCCATAATGAATCATTCGATCGAGCAGATGAAGGCATTTCGATCCCCAGCCATTTCGTGCAAATGCGGTTATAACTGATGTGAAACATATGAGATTAGGGATCGGTATGTGATTGAAAATTACACTGGAACTATTAACTTCACCAGATCTGGAGTACGCATCAATTAAAGAGCAGGCAACTGCATTATCAGCTTCAAAACCCGATTTTATAGTGCAACAATGAAGCAACTTGCAGCTAGCTGAGTGGGCAAAAGTAGACGTGGATAGTGCTTTCAAAGTCAAAGAAAGGCTCACCTCGTCATATCCAATCCGGTCATCAACCATCACAATTTACACCAAACAGCTCAATCACATCCTCCTTAAAACCATATCTTAGTAAAGATGACATAAAGGAGTTACAACATTCAAGGCTTCTCACAGGAACAGTCTTGAATATCTGGATAGAGCTATCAACATCTCCACATTTCCCGTACATGTTGATTAAAGCAGCATGAATAAGTGCACCACCAAATCCTAACTTTAAAATGCAAGCATGAATTTCTTGCCAAAAGAATATATTTTCTCTCGCGCTAGACAACTTCAAGAATCCTAAGAATGCAACAGATGATGGCTTCATATCCCAAAACTGCATCCGATTAAAGGTTTCAAGAACATGAGACACATCACCATTGGCTGCAGAAACAGAAACCATGGAATTCCAAGAAATGACATTCTCTGGAGGGATAACCTGGAATAATCCTTTTGCTCCGGCCAAACATCCACAAGGTGATCAGTAGAACTCCAACAAAGCATTGGCCACGAAATTCTCGTTTATCAGTCCTTTCTTGATCACACAACTATGGAGCTGCATTCCTTCATCAAGAGATCTACTGTTGCCACACCCCTGAATCATGTAACTGAAACTCAGCGCATTAGGCTCCACACCATCCTTAGTCATGCCATTAAAATCCTAAACAACTCCTCAGAACTTCGAACATCACAAACTCCACGCAGAACAACATTCCAAGTAGCTAAATTTCTTTCCGGCAAGGAACCAAACAGTCTCAATGCAACACCAAATTGACCCATTTGGATATAAAGATCAACAAGTGCGGACCCAATTTATAAATTCATACTACATCCAAGAACAACAACTCTGCAATGAACGAGAACCCCTGCATTATAAAACCCTGCTTTGGTGCAAACACTCGGAACAGACGAAAAGGTTGATGAATTCTCAACAACACCTTGGTAAACCATCTGTTTGTACAAATCAAGAGACTCCTTTGGAAACCCATAACGGTTATACCCGGAGATCATAATGTTCCAACTGATCATCTCGTTGAGGCATTTCGTCGAACAGCTTGAAGACATATTCTAAAGAACCTGCTTTTACCGAGTCCCCGATCATCCTGTTGCGAAAGTAAATATTGTCGCGACCATAACTACACCCACGGGAGAAAATGTGAAATGGCAATCTGTATTTTGATTTGGTTGCTTTAGTTGCTAACTCGTTTCCTCTGGCTAGATATAGGAACAAGTTTTGGTGTTTCATCAAACAGGCGTTCAGTTCACAAAACTTAAGTACTTGAATTAGCCAAATCAACTAGTGTGGGCAAGTGCAAGTCTTATGAGCGGTGTTGTTCAACCGCGGGTCAGCCCGGTTCAACCGTCACCCAGTATTCTATCGGACCGAAAACCTCAAAACATGTGACACTGCTAAAACCTGCTAAAATACTGGATTAACGCAGTTCGAGCTCAAAAAAAACTTTTATTATTTATGTTTGAGATTGCGTATTTAAACACTTTTAATATTATAACTGGATTGTAATTGTAATATTCTCACTTCTATAGTTACTACATTAATATTGAACTATTAGTGAACCCAGAGGGTGGTGCAGTGGTAAGGTGCAGGTGTAATGGTGAGAGCTCCCGGGTTCGATTCCCGGAGGTGGAGATTTATTTGGTGTTATATGGTTGGTATTGGTGTGGGGATATAAGGTGGTATTGAGTTAGTGTAGGAGTAGGAGTAGGATTAGAATATATTTGTCTCTTAAAAAAAATATTGAACTATTAGTGACCTTAATTTATTAATATTCTGTGAGATTGGTCCAGGATCGGGAGGTCAATAGTCTATGCTCCTTTTATTGGGCAATGGTTCATATTAAAAGTGGATTTCGACCCTACTTTTGATTGAATTAATCCCGCACCTGGAACTAGAAGTGAGCCGTTTGACCGTCTCGAGTCTTATTTCTTTTTCGAGTAGTGTATAGTACTAACAGTTATACAAGTGCTATTGCGGCTTCTGTATGATATGGTGACAGGCGAGACTTTGGGTTCTATGGATTATTCATAGTAATGGTTTTGGGATATGGGTCAGTTGTATTGGTATGATATGTTTGGGTAGAGTCAGTTTTCATTTAGATTGAATTCTCGGTTTTCGTGGGTATTTCAACATTTAGCTCTTCATCCATTTTTTCTATTTATCACCTCGCAAGTTGTATCATGTCTTGGCTACGTGAGGTATTTGTGTATCGATCTGGGTTAGACCTTTCAAACCTCATGGGCTACTGGTGCTTGGCTGTTCTTGGGGTTTAGCCTTGTTCGATTATCATCTCCCTCCTCTAGATGGACATGTTTTATTTAGCGGGTGACTTTCAGTACATGGGTTGAGACTTACTAGTGCAAATCTTTTGCACTTATTTGTAATTGTTACAACGTAAATTTAATAATATTTTGCCTATTCAAAAAAAAAAAAAAATCACTGATTCACTGTTTATAAAATACAAAATCTTATGTTAGATCTTTTATAGTTAGACACACGTCACTCACTTCCATATTCCAGCTGTGTCAAACTCCGCCTCCTTCCTTCTCAAATACTGCTCTCTGTCCACTGTTGACTAAGTCATCTCACAACTCCGCATAATGCCATTTTTTTGGTTGACACAGGTGCCTCCGGTAAAGCTCGAGCTGCCATCAACGGTTGGTTGGTGTTCTGTTAGGGTAGGTTCCCTTGTTTTTGTTTTTCGCTTTAGAAATTGTTTCTAGATCGAGATATAGGAACTACGACTGTTGTCCGTCGAAAACCCGGCAACTGGTGATCAACCATGCTTTGAATGCCGAATATGAATCATAAGCTGCGATAAGTAAGAATAATATACCAGTGTAATAGACAACAATGCATAGCTTAGTTGTTAAAACGCTCCCCTTTTCCGTTTCAAAAACATATACTTATGAAAGTGAGCCTAATTAAGTTTTATAATCGTTTGGCTCCTAAGAAACATTCCAACAGAGCCCGTTCATGCATGTTATGACGTCTAGGCAACTCAAAGAGTTGTTCTATAAATGACCCCTTGTAATGTAAACACAAACTCACAAACCACTATCAACTTAAACTTACACAACTTCTCTAATTAAGAAAGCAAAAATTTACAAGATGAGTTTGCCTTTGTTACTTTTTCTTATCTGTACCCTCTTTTGCATTCTCAGCACCTACTCCTTACAAGCCCTTGCTAATGATGCCACAGAAGATAGCAACTTGCAAACATACATTGTTCAAGTTGAGGTACCTGATGCACAACTTACCACTCTACTAGGCCATGACTTATTATTAGAGAGATGGTACACTTCTTTTCTCCCTCCAACCACTGCCAGCACCCACCGTAGACGTCTCACTCACTCATACCGCTCTGTCTTCAAAGGCTTTGCTGCCAGATTATCCCCCGATGAGGTGAAAGCCCTGGAGGAGAAAGAGGGATTTGTGTCAGCACGCCCGGAGAGACAACTAACCTTGCATACTACACATTCTCCCAACTTCTTGGGCTTGAACCAGAATATGGGATTTTGGCAGGAATCCAACTACGGTAAAGGCGTGATCATTGGAGTTTTGGACACTGGAGTTTCACCAGACCACCCTTCATTTAGCGACGAAGGAGTCCCTACCCCGCCAGCTAAATGGAAGGGAAGATGTGACTTTAATGGTACATCATGCAATAACAAAATCATTGGAGCTAGGGACTTCATTTCTAATGGAAGTCCGCTCGATGCTAGTGGACACGGGACTCACACTGCAAGCATTGTTGCTGGGAACTTTGTGAAAGGTGCAAATGTTTTTGGTAATGCTAATGGCACGGCATCTGGCATCGCTCCACTTGCTCACCTTGCGATTTATAGAGTTTGTGTTATTTCATCTTGTTCTGAAAGCGGTATACTTGCTGGGATGGACACTGCTATCGAGGATGGAGTTGATATACTTTCTCTTTCACTAGGGTATTTGTCTTCGAATTTCTATAGAGATTTCATTGCGCTTGGCGCTTATAGCGCAATGGAGAGGGGCATACTGGTTAGCTGCTCTGCAGGAAATAATGGTCCGTTTAGATTCACTCTAACGAATGAAGCCCCTTGGATTCTCACAGTTGGTGCGAGCACTACGGATAGGAAATTGAGGGCCACTGCAGTGTTGGGAAATGATGAAGAGTTGGAGGGCGAATCGACTTTTCAACCGGCAGACTTCTCTCAAACACTTCTACCTCTTGTTTATGCTAGAACACTCAATTTAAGTGATTCGAGCATTCGGTTCTGTACCCCAAGATCATTGAACACGACTGATATACGAGGGAAGATAGTAGTATGTGATTTAGGTATCACTACACGAATCCAAAAAGGCGAGGCAGTGAAAGATGCAGGTGGAGCTGCAATGATTCTTGTAAATCTGGAGAGGTATGCAAACTTCACCTTTTCGGACGCTCATGTGCTTCCAGCAACACATCTGAGTTATGCCGATGGACTAAAGATCAAGGCTTACATAAACTCAACAACAACTCCGATGGCTACAATCCGCTTTCAAGGAACTATCATTGGTGATGCTCGTGCTCCTGTTGTTGCAGCTTTCTCATCTAGAGGCCCCAACTGGGCAAGCCGAGGCATCCTAAAACCTGATATTTTAGGCCCTGGTGTTAACGTTCTTGCGGCTTGGCCAACATCTTTAGAAAATAACAGGGGCAGGATATTCAACATAATCTCCGGTACCTCAATGGCATGTCCGCACCTCAGCGGCGTTGCAGCTCTACTCAAAAGCACGCATCCTGATTGGTCGCCAGCTGCAATCAAGTCTGCAATTATGACTACAGCTGATGCTCTTAACCTTGCCAAAGATCCAATTGAGGACGAGACGTATCTTCCTGCAGACATTTTTGCCACCGGATCAGGGCATGTCAACCCATCCAGGGCAAACAACCCTGGACTTGTTTATGACATCCAACCTGACGATTACATTCCGTATTTGTGCGGTTTAAACTACACAAATCGTCAAATGGGCTCTATTTTGCAACGCAGGCACAACTGCTCAGCTGGAACCAGCATACCCGAAGCAGAACTGAATTATCCATCATTTGCTCTAACTTTTCGTTCGCGTAATCCAGCTATTCAATCTTATAGCAGGACTCTGACAAATGTTGGCGAAGTGAAATCCACTTACACCGTGGAAATTGTCCCTCCACCAGGCATTGATGTTCATGTCGAGCCAATGAAGTTGGAGTTCTTGGAGCTTGGCGAGGAGTTGAAATATCAAGTGACGTTTAGTCGATTGGGGAATACCACAAACGCCACTCGAACTTCTCAAGGTTTCTTGAAGTGGAGTTCTGCAAAATACTCTGTTAGGAGTCCTATTGCAGTTATGATGAGTTAAAGCTTCCGTTCTGTTATGGAGTTATGTACTGTGAGTGATAAAAGTACAAGTATTATGATGTAGTGTGAGTGAATAAATTTACTAGTACTATGCTGTCGTGTGATGTAGTGTGCGTAATAAAATAGCCAGTGAATTTATGTTCTGAATGTATTTATGATGTAAACAGATATGGCTAAAGAGTCCAAACCAACATATTCTCAAACCAAATGCAACGGTATGAATTTCTCTATCAATCCATCTGCGGCACACGCATGCACACAGCACAATGATCTCTTGCCACCCATAAGTACAATCCTTCAAATGCAAACTAGGCGTCATTTGGCTTCCAATTTCCGGAAATATTCAGGCACATCCAGCAGATAGAATACAGGTACTTAAACACTTCAGAACGCATCTTCAGATATATGCCTGCCCCCATAACATCAACTTTCATCCCTAGTGGTTTGACACCTACAATCTCATCGTTCAAAGCAAATTCTGATATCAAGAAACACACTTTGGCAAACTTTTAGATTGAAAGTAAATTTAATTTTTGTATCAGACCATACTATCCACAAATAACCCGAGTGTGAATTTCTGTCAGACAAAATAAGCCATAACCTTGATGAAAATCCATATCAGGTCAAATCTTTTCCTCGAATGACCATAAGCATGTGTGGCTAAGCTAAAAGCTGAAACTAGCTAAATCAATCAGGAAGCAATTCAATCCAAGTGAACCAACTGGTACCTGAAGGAAGACGCAAGTGGTGGTGTTAATATAAAGACAAAACTAGACTAAGCAAGTTCTCAGTTGTGTGTTATCGGCTCACGACATTCTCTATGTTCCATTTCCAAGCCTGTGGGACCCAGAATATCAATTTGCATGTGAACTCAACCAAAACCAGGTGGCACTTCGGGATCTTCATCACCGAGCTTGCCTGATCGTGTGAGAATATGAGAGAAGCCAGGTGGAGCATCAGAATCCAAACTTTGTGGCTCCCGAATATCCTTTGATTGCAAATTTTGTTCCTTATATACTTCAATAGCTTTTCCATTATTAGAGGCCTCAGCATTCATGTTTGGTTTCTGCATGTGATTATGCTTGCTTCTCTTATGGGGAATAGGCATGGCAAACCCTGGTGGTTTGTTTGGCTCACCATCCAATGGTGCACCATTTGATTCTCCAGCTACAGGAGCATGACCATTATTCTTAAACTCGTACGGAATTGGTTGTGAGTTCGTGGTAGAAGATGACTCCGCGCCGTCTTTTCCATTGGGGTAACATAATTTGTCATAAACTGATTGTATTGTGTCTGTTATTTCAGGTTTCATGCCATCTGCAGATCTGATTATATTCCAGATACCATCAGAAACTTGGCTCGTGAGTTTGTTCCTGAAATGTGTGCCAAAAGAAAAAAGAAAGATTGCATGAACCTCATAACTTAGAAGTTAGAACCAATTAGTTTTCTATTGATGTTAAGAAAGCATATGTATAGATACATTGATAAGATGTTCGTTCATCATGAGAAGACATACCCAATTTCTTGGTGAATTGCATCAGAAAGCTGACGTGGTTTCATATTTTCTGAACCTGGACAATTAAGTGCCGCTGATTGTTTCACCATGGATATGATATTGTTCCGCAACTCTTCCTGTGAATGATAGATAACCCAGAGTGAGATCCAGTGGGAAACAATATGCTGAGTGCATCATATATGAGCACAACGCTACAAACAAATAGTGCCAGATGTAAACATAGAGTCTACAAACTCCACTACAATACTACATTCCCAAAAATAATAAACACAAACCAAGCCCAAAACATTGACTAGTAGAATCAAGATTGACAGGTTACTACAAATAGCAAGTTCTGAGCATGGGGGCCTTAGGCAAAACATAAGATTTGCACTAGCATAATCACAAAATTAATCTAGCAAAAACTCAGGAGTTTTGGAATACCATGCCACCTTAAAAAATACTATTATCTACCACACAAACTCCATAAGACTTTTTCCAATTTCCAATTAATAGACGTATATAAGATAAGTAATTAGAATTCAGAACAAACTGTTTCCAGTGTGGTCCATCATATTGTTGTAATTTCCATATGTTGTTACTATATATCCAGTCAGCATGCTCAATAAGGGCACAACTATTTTTTACATATAAATTATGTTTATTAATTGTATCTCTCCCGTATCTTTGGCACTACTGATAAATCATCATACGCAAATATCTACATACTGTACATGGGTAATTCACAGAAAGCTCAATACATGACCATGGTAGACACCAGTCTAAGTCTCTAAGAAGGTTATTGTAGTTCTCCAAGCTTGTAACGTAATCAGGTGTTGTTGTAGCCTTGTGTATGCGAACTCAACTTTTGAGAATCCCCAAGTACACTACAATTCTAGGAACAGAAGGATTAGTTATTAGTGCCAACGAAATGGGACAAAATTATGACTCATGAATGAAAAGTTCTGAACCTAATGACAGTTAAATTTGGGGCATTCACTTCCTGAGGTATTATCTACCACAAATGCCGATGCATTTTAATACACCAGTGGCCTTTCCACCATTCCCAACGTTCTGATATAATGCAGCTACAATTGAATACACTTGCAATAACAATAAAAGCAACAATATGACAATTTTCAGCCACAGCAGTGAGATGTGGTAGTAAATGTCAAACAGAGATTGTTCTCCCATAAAATATTGGTGCAGAAGAGTTCAACGCTGGAACACCGTTTAAAATAAATGATATCTCATGCCTCTAAGAAGATATCAATTGGTAATCTTCTTTAGCATTACAACTACAACCATTACTCAGGACTCAATCAATATTTATGATTAGACAATTACTACCATCTTCATCTGCAGGAAAAATAGATAGCTTAATAGGTTCAAAGGAAATTTAAAAAGCAACTCTGAGTTTAGACCTTACAAAATTTTGTTCAGGGTCTAATTGCCAGCACCTAACCTAAACAGGAACTGTATTACAGTAAAAGAGAGTTATGAGAGACTAGGCTATTATTGTCAGCCAAACGATTACTTACTGCCCCATTGAAGCAGCAAAGTAACATTCCCATAAACTCCTTCACCAACTTCCAATCCTGACTAAAAACATTCTCAAAATCTCTGCTAATTCCCTCTTTTAAAATGCACCAAACAATACAACCCGGTATAAGATTTCACAGGATCTTTTTATCTTTATCCCTTAAGTTCCTTTTCCAAACCCTGAGCAAGTCCAACACCTTGCTTGGCATAGTCCAAGACAAGTTACAGATTCCAAAGATAGAGTACAACAAAAGCCTAGCCTTTTACCATTGAAGAAAAAGGTGGTCCACAGATTCAAATATACGTGAAGCACCACTCTAACACATACAGCCCACGAAGCTGTAAGATGTCAGTGGTTAATACCTTGCCCAAAGCTACAGTCCATAATAGAAAAGCCATCAGAGGGGGCAACTTACTCTTCTAAATGGCTTTCCAAGGAAAGTTTAATTCCAAAGCATGCTCCAAAGGATTAAAGTAGCTCTTTACCGAGAAAAACCCCATCTAAAGCTAGTGAACATCTAGTTCTGCCCAACTCCCGTTTGACATGAATTATCTTGAACTGCTTCAATGCCAATTTCTTATAAATTACGCCATCTCTGAAGTCGGTCCAAGGTGCTAGTCGTCTTGCCTTATAAAAGATTCGTAAAACCCAAGATATTAGTAGAGTTCAACTGATACAAAGAGGGTCATAAGATTTTTATGGATCCAACTTTCACTTTGTATTTTGATCATTTTTTATTTCCAAACTATGGTATAAAGTACGCACCACAAAAAGTAGTTTATGTACCATTTCCTTCTTCCATGCATCAGATGAAGGAGAATACCACTTTACTATTAGATGGTTGTAAGAGATATATACTCTCATAATGTTACATTTCTACTCGTTGCGGACTCTGAAGAAAGATGTGGAAAAGATATTTGCATCACAAACTCCACATCGTTGCCGATGTAGAAGAGTGATTGTCAAGAAAATCTGTCGCTTGTTCTTATATATTCATGAAACAGTAATAAAAAATCTTAGGTCTGCATCCCATGGCTCTTCTTTAATATTTTTTATTTATTCAATCACCGTTTTTGGGCAAGTCTGAGTCATACTATTTTACTTCTCTTTGGTGATTAGCTTGCCTTACACATTTTTGTGTACTCCCTCCATCCCATAATAAGTGCCCACATTTTGAAGTTTTGTGGTCAACATTTTTCAATTTTGACTATATATTAATCTTAAATCGAATGGTAAAATTATAAAAATTACATAATAAAATTTACAAGGTATGTTTAATAATATAATTATATTTTAAGACTAACTTGTTCTCAAAACCGAAAACTGTTGACAACAAAAAGTCAAAATGTGGCACTTATTATGTGACTGAGGGAGTATATTTTATCAGCCTAAACTGATCGCAAGAGATTGAACTATAATTTATAAATACATTATTTAGAGCGAACAACTATGCACTATAACCATTACAAGAGATGCATATACACTTACATGTAAGTTCATTCCACATGTTAATTATATGTAAGTTCATTCCGTATTATAAGATTACCTTTTAGTGTAAAAAACAAAGTTAATTAGTTGAGCAGGCACATAAGAAAACAGAAACTACCACAACTACGTCCTCATGTAAATCAGTCTCAGACTCACAGACTTATGAAAATACTACTCTAAAACCACACTAAATTTTTATGAAAGCCAGTCATAGCTATAAGATGACAAAGACAAAGAAAACCTTAGCTCAACCATATGTATGAAAAACAACACGGACACACAAACTATAAATTAACAAATAATGCAAACTGATCTTGTTCTTAACCATTGAGGTAGTTATAGATACTTTCTTCATCAATGAACACTAAAAGTGGCCCAGGATCTCCCTACAAAAATTCACAATGGCTGATGCATCAGGCAAAAATCATACCACTAGTATTTTTCATCTAGAACAAGTCCAGAATGGCATTAAACAAACAGAAGAGAACTTTGCCCAACTATCAAACACTATTAGAACCTAACCTCTAAAGACAAACCCGTTTCAAATAATAGAACTCTTATCAAGAAACCATGACCCTAAACGTTCTTCGAGTAAGTAACAAAGTATAATGCAAATCGAATTGTAGAAATATAAGAAATCTATGATTCTATAGGAAGGAAACGGAAGGGAAAAAAGTAATGGAAGTAAAACAAACATTGTCTTTGAGCTTGCGGATGATTTGAACACGAAGGCGATCGAAATCACCGTCGTCTTTGAGCTTGGAAATCACATCTTGAGCCTTGACACCTCCACCGCCAGTGGGTTGCATTGCTGGTTGGGTAATTGTAAGCATACATACAGAATAATAAAATTTCGAGAAAATATCCAAGGGAAAAAGGGGAAGAAAATATTGGTGAGGAAATTGGGTTGGGTCGAGTCGGATTGGACCCGGTGGAGTTTATTATGGAGTTTGAAATCCAGTACTACTGTATTCGATTTGCGGCAGAGAAAGAGGCGTGGTATTGTTCTCACTTCTCAATTCTGAAGAAGAAGAAGAAAAAAGGAGGTTGAAGATATCTATTGATACCAACACTATTTTGAGCTCAGTCTCATCTCATCATAGACTGAGCTCCGTAAATAAACAGTTATGTTTATCATGTACTCCCACGTTAAACGTTCATTTAAAATAATATTTTCATATAGAACTCATTCGGGTCCATATATAAATAGTGAGAGAGAAGTGCACCGCATTTGTCTCTTGGTATCATGAACCCCTCAGTTGTACACTTGTACTAATATATCAATATTATACTACACGTTAAATACAACAGTCTGCCCCACCCTACTTGTACTATATCTCAATATAATTTCTTAAAATCTATGTCGGAATCCAAATGTACCACACTTCGCGAAACGAATGGAGGGAGTACGTCTTATCATCTATGCAGGCACACGCTTGCACACAGTTCCACTAGTCCGTGTACAAATCTGGCGGATTTGCACCCCCTGCGCGCCCGCGTGGAGAGTACTCGAGACATCTAGCAACACAACTTGAACCTCAAGTGTGGTGTAGTTACTTATATACTAGTGCAACCGTACTCTTGCAATTGTTGTGGGATGTTGAGTTATACCAACAACTAGCAAACCCATGGATCACATGAATCCAACACGATGGGCTAAGCCCTTTCCTTCCTTCCTATTGATCCAACTATACTTCCTCACTTTTTTTTTTCTTCAATATTTCCAACAAATCCTACCCGGAAGGTAGGCCGGGTCTGGATTTCAGAACATAGGGTGTACTGCATGAGTCGTTATCTAGCATGGAGAATATTGTTGTTAGATACTTTGAATCAATCTTCAGCTCAGAACTCTTGCTACAGTGAAGATTGAGCAGGTTGTGGAAACTATGAGAACTAATTGACACCATCCACCATGAGCTACTCGGTTAGGACAAATAAGGGCTTCATTGAGATCAAAATGAGAAAATTAAGACGTACTCGATTATAGTGATAGTCTTAACCAATTGCAAATAGTCTGAAGCAAAACATTTGTTAACCAGCCATAAAGAACATAATTTAGTAAAACACATCATTTATGATATTCAAACATGCTCAAATGTTCGGAAAACATTGTTCTTCTCAATTCAACAAGTGATGACTTATTGTTATTTAAAAAATAATAATATCAGTAGCTCGACTGCTCGATAGACGAAATTTATACTTGTGTTGGCACGTTGAGAGGTTGTTGTCCATTTGGATTTGGCATGCTCTCAGCCTTACACTCTGTTTCCCCTGTTTCTTCATCAATGGGCTTCGTCACATCAGCTGGTGTTGCATCCGGAACCACGTCCTCATCGTTCTTCCTAAACAACTTGTGCTTAAGATGTTGCGCAAATGTCCTAGGCGGGAAGAGTGGTGGTTCAGATTCAGAAACAGTCTCAGGCAGCGGCTTAAGTATAATTTTCTCCTTTGGTGGTTCACAAAAAGCAGCCCAAGAAATCCTCACCTTCTCTTTGTTCACTAGGCCTCTGTGAAGAATGCTTTTGTACTTCCCATTGCTCAATATCTCAATTGTGTCACCAATGTGCATGATGATAGAATTTGGAACGCATTTCGCGGTCACCCACTTGCCCTCATAAAAAAGTTGTAAGCCAGGAACCATGTTGTGGAGGATGAAAGTTAGGGCGCTTATGTCCGTGTGGGCTTCCACGCCTAGGGCGAGCTCCGGTTGCGGGCACTTTGGGTAGTAGTTGATCTTCAATTGGATGATGTGCTCCTCTAGGCCACCAACTTCCTTTTCTAGTCTTCCTTGTTCCAATCCCAGGCCTATTGAAAGTATTGAGAATATCTTGGTGGCCAGGTCTCTCAGTTGTTTCGCATATTCACTAGTTGCAGGGCTGCAATTGAACCAATTCAGTAAAAAGATGCGAACTAATGTTTTTAAGTCTTGTTTGTCTTATAGACACCGAAACAAGTCAACATTATATTTGCCAAAGAAAAGCACTCACATGTAATCTTGGGGATCCTTAGGCCAAATGGACAAGTCCCTCTTGTCCTCAGGGTACACACAATGAAAGAAATAGTCCTCCCACTCAAGCTGCCCGCTAGCGTTGTTAGCCAGCTTGCTACCGTACCCCTGCACATTTCCAGCCTCCTGATCATTAGCATACTTCTCCTTCTCCTCCACAGGAAGGTCGAAAAACTCCCTACCCGCAGTCTTGACCCGGTCAATGAGGTCGTCTGGTATCCCATGGTTGACTAGGTGCATCACTCCCCAATCCATGGCAGCCTTCTTCAACTCCTCGTGGCATTTGTTGCGCACTTGCTCATCTTCGGAAGCAATGGCTTGCAAATCAATCGTGGGAACCTGCGGCCCCTCGCTGATTAGCTCTTCTGCGAAAATATCACGTATGCTTCTCAACTCTTCCTCGGTTCGAATGTACTCTTTAGGGATGGATTGGAGCCCGCTGCCGGACAGGCTTTCGACCCGCGTGCTAGGAGCTAGTACCGACACCATTGTGTTGAAAATGTTAAGAATGGAAATTGAAATTGTAATGTTTTTGTTTAGGTAATGATATTTGGTACTTGTATTTATAAGTGTATGAAACTATTAATGATGATATGGTATCGCGATGACAGGCGGAATAAGTAGAGTGATTGAAGTGCATAAAGATTAGGTAGAAGGAACGAACGAACGGCGGATATATTTGTTGAATGGAGAGTAGGCACGAGGAGGTTATATACTTCACTCTGGATCATCATAGATCATACTCTCCATTTTTGCAACTAATAATATACATGGTGTCTGTTGACCGGTCCTGTAGCTAATTTTCTAGTTACTCATAGTATATCTTATTTCTTGGCATATCTTATTTTTCACGACAGACAAAAGGTTCCATTACCATCGTTTACCACTAACCATCGGTATTTTTACAACTGCTAACGGTAACCACTAAAAAATGAGCGGTAAACGGTTAGTGTTTTGCTTAACCACCCAAGTACGATATGGTTACCATACCACATGTGCGGTCACGGTAACCATTATAATAGATTTTACACACACTATTAGTATTTTGCTTTACTAAAAAATTCGCACTCGGTCTCATCGTGCATATTTCTAGGATAGTTTATACAAAATGAAAGTGACTCGATTAACATAAAATAACAATGTAACACTTTTATAAACAATTAATTGGTGGGGAATGGAAATTGTGTGAAAAGGAAAAAAATAAAGAAAAAAAAAACTAACTTTTGGTCCGCTAACTACCATGGACCTCTTTTCTTTTATAACAGTATAGAGTATAGAAGTATAGATTGTAGGCATGTATTATCATTCGTATATTAAAATCTACTCGGCCATATATCACCCTTCATTCAAAAAATTTATTTCAATGCATTTCAGGTTGACATACATATTCATTCACATATCTTAAATATACTCCTTGGAACTTTTAGGCTCTGTTCTTTTTTTTTAACTTAAGTCTAGATCCATTCAGTTCAGTTCAGATCCATTCAGATTTGGTTAGTTCAAATTTGTACTTCACTTCAGATCCATTAAGTTCAGTTCAGTTCAGTTCAGTTTCG
>JAYMSL010001097.1:0-18759 GCA_036897195.1 Plantago coronopus
TATATTATAAGCATGAAACATGGTCGCCTGAATCCAATTCATAAACTCAGTTCATTCATAACGAATCTACTCGTAGCATAGATATACGTTCCTACATCGCACCTATACGTGCTTAGCTACTCATGCAATTCGACATTGCCAACATGGATTGATATAAGTAAAGCATAGCTAACGTATGGAGAAATTATAAATAACACAATATGTAAGGGAAACGATATTACGCGAATTAGGGTTTCAAATCCAATCGGACAATATTGAAAATATATGTCGATCTGTTAATCTTCAATCCAAGAATAGTATTCTTGAACTAAACCCTAGCTTTGGAGTTTCTCTACTGAATTATAAAAAGCTTGTTTCAAACAATAATGCAAATCGTCTATATATAGTACTGAAATAGAAAAGTAGAATCCCACTAGAATTGGGTTTTGGGCCTCCAATCCGCGTAGGAAAACTACGATATGCGCGGCGCAGTCCCTCTGATGCGCAGCGCGTAGCCCTGAATTTGTACTGGATGCGCGGCGCGCTGAGACCCATGCGCGGCGCATCCTTCTACGACAACTTAATATATTTGGCAACGTGGGGCACGTGGAAAGTAAGGCGCGGTGCATGGATCCCTGCCAACTCCCTGCAATGTCACGCGGGATGTTGTTGCGGGCTGCCATGCGCGGTGCGCTGCATTTTGTGTGTGGCGCACGCCTCTGTTCTGTAATCTTCTTGCGGCATGGTTTTTGGATCGACTCTTGATCCGACTCGACTGGTAAAAGCTCGTGAACCACGCCTTGGATATTTATCTTCAATAATCACTAGATTTACGTCCAGATATGTCCAAAATCTATCGAAAACACGAACTCGCCTAAAAACACAACACGGAACGAAAACATGCAAAACAAGACTAATATTGGGATAACCCGCGTTAATGTTAGCGAAAAAGAGACATTTAGGGTGTAATAAAATGGTGTCATCAAGAGTGGGTTCAAGAGGTCAGGGTAGCAGTTCCTGAGGATATGTTTGCACGATTTGCTTGCTTATGTTGTAGTACGTGGTATGCCAGGAACCGAGTAGTTCATGACAATCAGTGTACGGATCCATCAGATGTTGTGCAGATCGCAGTCGACTACTTAAGCCGTTTTTTAGAAGCACAACAGCACGAGGTACACAACAGAACACAAGTCGAACAGGTACATTGGCAAGCACCAGATGTGGGCACTGTCAAGATCAATTTGGATGCATCTGTTGATGTGCGGAGTAAAAGAGCGGGGTGTGCAACAGTTGCGAGAGATAGTATAGGAAGAGTATTGAGATGGAAACGAAAATGCGTCAATGGCATTGTGTCCCCTGAAATTGCAGAAGCATTAGCAGCTTTTCATGGTCTACAGTTGGCGTTCGACAATGGCTGGGATGAAGTTATCCAGAAAAGTGATTGCCTTAATGTTATTCAGGAGCTCAACTCTTCGGTCGAATCTTTATCTGCTGCAGGTCAATACATTGAGTTTATGAAGGAAAGAGCAGAATTACTTCATTCAGTTACATTTTCCCACACTCTCAGAAGTGGTAATGTAATAGCAAATAGACTTAGTAAACATGTAACAATAGATAGTGAAGGAATAGACTTACCTTTTACTAGCTAGGATACATAGAACTAGTCTGATTGTAATCTTGTTGTTATGATGAATGAATGAAACGATTGATTCTAAAAAAACAATTACCATATTCTAAAATGACAGATCCAAATAGTTGTTAGTACTATATATCAAATAAGCTGATGGTTAAAACTTTTTCAAAAATGAAAAACAAAGAGATACTAAAGATTTAAAAACGAGAACGTGATAACTATAAATTTAGTATATTCTGGAAATTGACAACTTACAATTATTTATATATTTCGATTAAGATATTTTTAGATAAAATTAAACAGATATAATATAAACATTTAGCTAATTTAAATAATAATGAAATACTATACACGCAGGCATGTTAATCATACTAGTATTTTAAGGTTGAAGTATACCTAGTTTATCACTAGTTATGATGTTTCGTATTTTTCATATTTTCTCATTTTCTTTTCAATTTTTATTTATAGTTATTTTTGTTGTATATTGTAGTACATCCCTTTTGGTCTAATAACAGCGTATTATATTTTTTGTTCAAAGTCAAAATAGGGAATTAATCAAAATCAATATTTGAGGTCACAAGTAACAACTAACTCAACGTATGTTAGTAAGAAAAGGGAAGATAATAGAAGAGATAATTATGTCATTAGTCAAAATCAATTGTTGGTGTAATAACTTCCTCAAGTATAAAGTGTGCTATTATTATTAATATGTAGATAGATAAATAAGGTAGATATTTCAAAATTACTATACATAATGAAAAAGGAAGAAAACAATAAAATAATATATTGAAACAGAACTCGAAATGGCGTAATTAGAAAATAACTACCAATTTTACTAGAAAAAAACCAAAGAATGCCAAACAACAGAAAACCAAATAAATCAATCATTTTCCTTTAACCTTTTCCAAAGGAATTTGATTTTCCTCATTTTCTTTTCCTTTCCTTCGAATTCCCTTAGAACATCCAGAGCGCTCGTGTGGTCGTTAAATGTTTTAATTATTAAGGGTTGAATTATACGTAGTTTTCAATATTTTAGTGATTTACTATTTTCATGATTTACTATTTTCATGATTTTTTATTTCTTTATATTTTTCTATAGATATTTTTTGTGTGTAAATTGTAGTAACCATAACTTTTGATCTAATAAACTACATACTAGATGGGATATGTGTTCTGGTTTTGCATGATGTGCAACTTGTGGTTAGCCCGGAATGAACAAGTTTACAATGATGCGTCGCTAAATCCTTGGCAAATCGTGTTAAAAATCCAGTTAAATACTTGGTATTAGTTTCGAGGGAAGATCAAGTTGCACAAGGCTACTAAGTTTACTGATTGGGTTTTGGAACCACTTTTAAGCATTAACATTAATCGAGCAGCATAGTATCAGTACTAGAAGCAACTAGATGATGTAGGGATTGGATTTTGTGGGATAAGGATGCAGGCTGAGCTGTGGGTGGAGCATGACGTTAATTTGGTAGGCTTGTTATTGGGGTTTTTTGGACTCCAGTCCAAAACTATCCCAGTGCCTAGTAAGCCCACGCCTCATTGTAGAACTTTAATTCTAGCCCGTGAAAAATAACGTCCACTCCATAGAAAGGCATTTTCCTTTATTTCTACCCAAATGACAAATTGCATAATAAGCCCCTTGATATGAGATAGCTCTGTCACCTAGTTTCCCAGCTCCCAACGTATATTCAGAGCATTCAAAATAAAACAAAACAATTTACCCATTGAATTGAACAAGTCATCTTCAACAATTCATGATCTTCTCCGATCGTCAATCAAGGACGCCACCACTACTTTCCCTCATCCGCCATTGCCACCACCCTCCGCCAGCCTCCATCGCCACCATCCCTCATAAACCCTGCCTCGCGCCGCTACTACCTCGGTGTCAACCGCCACCACTTATGTCCACATCCACCTCCGATCCCTCCCACCACTACAAGGCTGCACTGTCTCGCGCCACCTCCCAGATCCGCCCAAGATCCCCATCCCCATCTCACGGCATCACCGCCAAGCTACCGCACCGCCACCACCATCCAATTTCGAACCGCACATCAAATATGTTTAATACTTTAATTGGTCCCGGAGCATCAACTTGAAGCGTAAGGTCGCCGGAGGTGACTGAGTATTTATCTTTAGCATAGTAAAGCCGGACGTGCCTGACTTCGACTCCTTCCTCGAATATGGACAAGGTAATTCGTTCATCTCTGCAAGTTAGGTTTCTGCAATCAAATGTAGTACTGGAATGTTTATTCGTAGTGGGCAAGTTTTGATGTTTGCTGAGCAACTATTTTTGCTGCCATCTTTCAAGGTGTTAGGTATCTCTCTAGCACATTGAAGCGGTAAGTATGCATTCGATTGGGTATGAGATGTACTCCATATTAGGCGATTTCACCATTTTCTCAGCAAAGTAGTATGCTAACAGAAACTTGCCCTGAAACTTGCCAATTCAAATTAACCGACTTTTTTTTTAATGAAGTTTTCAAGTTTGTTGCCCTGCTATGTCATTTTGCCTGCAAATGCAATTACGGTGTAAATTTTTGTAATTAACACTGGGCAACTATTGTCTCATTCAAACAGATTATCATTTATTTCCCCTGTTTTACTTTCACTGGGTAGCCTTAAAAAATATGTTCATTTTGTTGCCAACTTGTTTTGCAAATTCAGCTCATAAACTCCCCAGAAGATTCATTTTGTTGCCAAGTACTCTAATAGTCTAATTAACTTATTTGAGTTGCTAAGGTTGCCAACTTTACCAATAAAATTAGATTCAATACTTTTGTACTTCAACTAGCATACTTGTTCACATAACTTAATTAGTTTATTTTGACAATACAAACAAGAACTCAACAATACAATGCAATTGTCAAGTACGATTCTTTTCCCCATTTTTGCCAAGTATGATTTTTTTGCCAAGTATGATATGATGTGCAAAATGCCCATCTAGGAGTAAAGGTGTAGTATACTGAACAAAAGGGAATGACATCACAAAAGTTGCCCAAGAAATTCACTTATGAAGTGAAGAAGGATGACCACTGCTCACTCCTATCTAATGGTGACTACAAGAAATTCCTCATACTGGGCAACTTATAGAGAAATTTCATAGTTCAATTTCAAGGCAACTCCAATATCTGTTAATTAGGGCAACTTTTCACCTACTGTTACAATTGTTGTTTTCATGTTCTGTTTCAGTGTATCATAGTGGCCCAGTGGGAGTTCATAGTTCACTACCCAACTTACCATCTATGATATTCCTACTTCATAGTAGAAGAAGAGGTTTCCTACTATGATTCTTTTTTTGAATTTGATATTGACAATGAGGAGAGGCTTAAAATTTGTTGCCCACTTTGCTGCATTCCCAACTTTATGTAATGCAGTACTTTGGAGGCAACAGTAAAGGCGACGTGGTTGAAAGATCGATTTGTCAAGTTGCACATGTTTGCCCAGAAAGCATAGAAAACAAGTTGCAAATGTTTGCAAGTACAGTAACAATCGACGTGGACTCTCGGCTGGAATGCCTGGATGTAATCGATTTGAACAATCCAGCCATCCATTTGTTCGTTGGGCAGGAAATCGAACGGCCAATAATCCATAGTACAATCCTGACATATTTTCCAATATGGCTAAAATGGAGATTCTGAGCATTGACTACTTGACTTAGAGGGGATGCAGAGTAGCTGCAGGGGTCTGCTTGTTATTTAGGAAAGTTTAAGGGGGGAACCAAATGTACAAATTTCTTTAGGATTGGTTACATGGTCAATGGCAAGTTTGGGACTGAAAAACGACGTCCCCCTTGTTATTGGTGCACTAACTCTTGGCCTGGGACTTTGCGAGTATGCTGTCAATTCAAAGGTTAATCATAGCTTCAGCAGGCCATTGGTTCAGTGGTGGACAGGTTATTGTGTGTCCGGAATTGCATTTCAAGCATAGCAAAGGGGTTTGGCTAAAACCTTATATTGGTACAACTGGTTAAGTCGCATGTTTCGATCTATGATCACATCTTTAAATTTCTTGCCACTTATTCCTTTGTGAGTATAGGGTGTAGGAGATTGACAAGTATAGATCTAGCTGCTATTTTCAATATTTCTTTCTAGATCGTGTATCATTTCTTCATTGTTGTGGAAAAGATATACGCATGATATAATCCACAAATCTAGGAAACCCAGGAATGTTGTAGGAATTGACGTCCTACCTTTCTAGGTCGTGTATCTCTGTCTTCATTGTTGTTGAAGATATACGCGTGACATTATTAGCAGACCTAGGATAGTTTTGAATTGATGGAGGAATTGACGCGTTTTGACCTAGGTCGGGTATTTTCGTTTTCACTGATGTTGACGAAGATATCCGTGTGATATTATCCGCTGACCTAGGCCTCTGAATTGACGGTTACTCACTCTAGGTCGTGTATCTTTGTTTTCATTGATGTTAACCAAGATATACGCGTGATATTATGCGCAGACCTAAGGTAATCCCGAAGCATTTGTCTCTGGTCCTGGAACTTTTCTCATGTATCATGCTACTATTACAATTCATACAAATGGTGGAATGCTTATCACTGCAATGCCTCATCACTTTGAGTTGGGACAAGGATTGGTGTTTGTTTCTTCATGACCCTGGTACACAACAAATAAACTGGCAAGGATTAGATTAGTTTCAATATTGGTCTAATCTTTATTTCCTCGTAAGTTGTATATATAGCGGGAAATATTTCATACTTCTTGGTTCTGAATTCTCGTGCAATTATTTTGCACACCATAATTTAATAAATTAACTATTGCCTTTTTTTAAAAAAAAAAAACTATGTAGTATTGTTATTTTCAAAATTAAAATATGAGAATTGATCAAAATCAATGTTTGGTGTTACAACTATTTCAAGGTATTTTTGTTCTCGACAAGTAGTACTCTATGGTCAAAATCAACTAGAATATTGGATAGTAAAAATTTAGGAAATTGGTGTCCAACTCCTATTAATGTGTTTTATTTTATAAAGACATACATGTAAGATATATAAGAGAACGGCAAGGGAAGGTCAAAATTAATTGGATGATCAAAATTAGAAAATCCGTGTCCCTATTCCTTCTAATGTTTTTGATTTTATATAGTAAGAGATTAGTCTAATTAACGGAATGTTAATTTCGAATCAATTTTAACCGAATTAATAGTAATAAAATAATCTAAAAAAGGTCCTTTCAAATAGACTATCTAAGCTGGACATGATAATTTATATCATGTGTTCCAGTAATACTAATTATATGAATTAGGTGACCTTCATGTTTTGTTGGTTTAGGTTCGGGTGTCATTAGGGGTCTCGGTGTTTGAGTCTCGGTTATGTTTGGTATTGTTTTTGACATCTTTGTAATTGCACTTAGGCATATCTTATGCTGTTTTTTATTAATGAACATTTTTGTTGTTTCAAAAAATAATAATTATATGAATTAGTTTTTCCACCTTAGGAGAGTGAGAACATGTTAAGCTGATAAAAATAAATTTATATAGTTAATGCCACCACATATTTGAAAGTTCAAACTTGAACTAAATTACAAGACACATTTTTCAGCTTCATGTACTATATTAAGATTTCAAACATGAAATTCTATTGGTTTGAATGTGAACAACTATGACCCTATTTTGAGGCATACTGAATTACAGATCGGTTGTAGACATGTCATGCGTTAGACCATTGAGATAACTTTCCTATTATGATTCATGCATGCACCTCTAGTGCAATATGTAAAATATATGATTCCAACATTGCAAAAGTAATGGCAAGATAGTGCAGTTGGTACTCCTCGAGAGTAAAAGTAGGGACATATGAGTGATGCCCCTAAAAATGAATCGATATCTGAAACAATATTGATGGCCTATATAAAAGGAATGGTACCTCCACATTTATATATTCAGATATCCATGATCAGTAGTCAGACATGGAACCGAGAGATTGATAACCATATGCGAAATTCAGTATTATTGAACATGTTAATGGGGTCTTACATTAAGTCCATTTGATAGTCGACACAATGATCATAGAAAATGAGATCGTGGACCTCATGTCCATATAATTGATGAACTGAAAGTCCATACAGAGTCGTTGTTTTATCGAATCAAATTTTATGTGTATTTAGATACTGAGAAATACGTCTTGCATAATATATATATTTAATGTCATATAATTTACATCATTAATTTAGTTCATTCCAGTAGTAGTTTAGGACATATAATGCATACATATTTTTCTTCATAAACTTAAATGTTACTACAACTAACTGGCCTTGAAGGTTGTATCAGCTGCACATGTCACTGAATTGACTATAAAACATATATGTATTGAAAACAGTTCCTCAAGAACTACTGAGATATCATGTTTTCAACATGAATTAGACAAAGAAAAGTTTATGAGTATATAATATTTCATATAATTACACCTCTACACTCATTAATATATAATACTTCACACTTTGATAAAAAAAAATAGATAAATTTTGGTCATCAATGAATCTAGTGAAGTTTGAGATGATGATTCTCTATGTTATAAGTACAATGAGGACTAGCCAAATAATGCTATCAAACATGAATTAATGAGTGAGAAAAGTTTCTCAAGAACTTAAATTTGATACTATTGAACCGTGTTGGTCCATGAGAGTTAGATATAAAAGTCTAGAGGGGGGAGGGGTGAATAGACTTTAAAAAACAATGCAAGCTTAACAAAGCGAGAAACTGTTCAGGCTCTCAACAGAGTTTAGAATGGAGCGGATAGATTTCTCAGCCTGACAAAGGTCAGCCTGAACTCAAAGAGCTCGTCCTGAAATCAATCAGTGTGTGAAATGTGCTAAGTGTTCAGTACAAAATAATATGCAAAGTAAAATAAAGAACACAGAGACTTATAGTGGTATCGGAGAATGGTGTAATTCCTCCACTGATCCACTTCGGCTATTCCAGCCTGGAATTCACTATAACTTGTAGAGATTTTTACAGCCACCAGCTAACTACAAAAAAAAAAAACAAACTTCCCTCAAGTGTTTACAAGCAAATCCTATGCTACACCTCAAGTAACCTTTCAAATGTTTTCACCTCAATAAACTTAGAGGCTAGTCTCCACTTTCCACCAGATTTCTTCAGTCCTTCAAACTGAATACTCTCCAATATTAACACAACTTTTCACTTCAACAGAGAAGTTACTTTGTTGCTTGTTACACCAACAGGTAGTAAGGATGATCTGGTTTTATTCTTCTTGGTAAGAGATAGTAGGAAATGCAGAAAGAACATAAAACAAATTAGAGAAAAGAAAGAGAAGAAAAGAAAGAACGAGACAGGAAGAAACAAGGTTCCGCAGAAAAGAACGAGAAGAGATCGACAAGAAAACGAAAGAGGAGGAAGAAAATAAAAAGAGAGAAAAGAGAAATAGTGAGCAAAAAAAGAAAAAAGAGACAGACGGAACAAGAAAGATATTCCATTTACTTCACAAAGAAATTGTCAGGCGCTCAACCACTAAGAATCAAGAGAACTCCCTCGCTGGGATTCTAGCATGAAATGAAGAAATTTTTCCTTTAAAAAAATAAATAATTTGGCTTATGAGAAACTAATATCGATGATTTGGGTAATAATCCAATGGGATGAGCATGAAGACGAAAAAACCAAAGTATACCAAAACAACAAAATTATCAGTCAAGGATATCAAAGTTGTCGTTATCTTCCAATCGTTCTAAAGCATCACACAAGTATTTCTCTAACTCGGATTTTTCTTATGCACCATCAGAGCATTCATCTTTTTCCTATAGTCATTGCAAAAGTACTTATTTGTACTTATTCTAACATCAAGTATTGGAGATTTAGCAACATAAGTGGTTGTACTAGTAGAAGACCCACCATAAATTTTTGCATTTCACCAAACAACTCTTTCATCCCAATTTTGACTTCTATTGTCATTAGAGCACACATCTCAAAATTATCTCCATATAACTCATACTCTATGAATCCCATTTTGTGACGAGGATCAAGTATTCGGACAACCATATTTCTAAATTCTAAATCCTCATCTTTCAATCAAGTATTTTTTTCGATCCAAATTATTTCGTGGAAGACAATGTTTGAAGTCACATAAATGATTAGAGTTCAAGTCCTAAGCAAATTTAGACGTCCATAGTACATAACACGTCCTAAAGATACTCCTAAATAATACCGAAATTTTACATGCCTTAAATAAAACCTAATGGCATACCAACTACTCCCCATCCAACATGGGACAAATACCAGATAGCAACTCAGAAATGGTATTCGCTGGATTACAATCTTCAAGAAGATTCAAACGAACTGAGTCATTTCTATTATTGATATTTGGATAATTGATTGTGTCCATGAAGTAGACCGTAGACCTAAGGACCGTGAAGCGGATAGTTGCGGGGTAAATTAATCCTAAGTGGATGTGAGTTTTAGTCATTTGATCGTAGCTATATATTGTGTGTGTTTCTTTTTCTCAATTAACCTTCAAATAGTTTTTTTTGTGCAATTTAGATCAATAGTTTTTGTTTTTATTTTAATGTAATTCAAATTATTATTTTAAAAGTATTCAGCTTAATTTGTTGTCATTTATGTTTTTTTTTCATATTCTTTTTCTACTAAAAATATTCTTTATATGGTTAAGGTATGTATTAAAATGCGTTAAGGTTTATAAAGTGGAATTTTTATTGAGTGGATTCCCTGGAGACCAACTCATACTTTATTTTCATGTTCATCCAGTTGGAGTGTCGCCCAAACAATCGTATCAACAAATCAGTTTGATTCAAGGAGTATATTATCATAATCTCTAGAAGTTGTGACAATCTGACTCAAGAACATAGTTCATCTCTTTTCGCAATCTTGTTTGATATATAGTTTCGCAATCTTGTTCGATATATAGTCCATTCATTTTCTCATTAAAGTGTAGTCCATTTATTTCGTAGTACGAGCGTACGATAATATGGGGTAAGTGTATTTATTCCATATTTCCGTGTTTCCTACTCGTTATGTTTTCATTATTCAACTTAATACTAAAGTTTTTTTTCTAAATTTTTTTTCATATGTAATAAAATTTCCATATTAATTTAACATCAAGTTAGGGTACGTATGGCATAAGCTCCTCCACATTAATTTACACTATTTGGCATAATTGTATGTCATTCTTTTAATAATAGAACCTTCCCAGTACTTTGTACCTTATCACCTACTCCATCCATCCCGCCAAACTTCATACGTTTGGTACATTATTTCACATATTTTCAAAATATAAATTTGTACGGTCTACAACAACGTATCTTTTTTTAGTATTAGGGTGACTCCATTCAATTATAATAATTACCGTAATTTGTTTAAATAACTCTTAGTACCACGTTTTGGGACACAAAATTCAATAAGCTAGTAAACTCAACTTTTAAGTTTTGAATCGCAATATAATTGTTTGACTTATCGGAATAGGGATGAGAAAATTGGTCTCTTATAAGGTAACCGGATATAATAGACCATTTTACAAAGTGTCAGGAGATACCATTAAACAGCTGAAGCTACTTTGCTAAATCACGTTTTTATGTTGGGTTGACTGATTCCCATATTATCTTAATTCAGTCTCCAACTACTACACATTTTGAAGCTCCAGTTCTTTTAAGCTTCAATGGATAAGCTCGTCTGTTCTCAAGCTGAACATCCCCTCGATCTCCCATACACTGACCAGGGAGCGAATAAAGGGCCGGAGATGATAATTCCTAGCTGTCATCGCGAAAGAGGCCAGATACTATCATTCCAGCTGCTGTGCCACAGTTTTTCTTTCTATTTTCCGAATCGGCTAATTACAACTCAGAACGTTGTACCACCTTCTTCCCAACTCTACCTGCCGTGCGACAGTTGAATTCGAGTTCCACAAATATTCCCAAACAAAACCAACATCTTTAAAACCTTTCACACTTTCATCAAATATCAGTAGGATGTTACAATTTGGGCACCAAGAAAAGGGTAGAGAAAATTCAATCAAAACAGAAATTCTGTTATTTTTGGCAATAATCTATAGTCCTAGCTTGCTGTGAATCAATCAATCTTTACTTGAAATCGAGCAGAGTGAAACACTGACCACCATCCTCTTCAGCAAGGCAAAAGCCTTCCAGAAAACGCCACCGCACGAGAAAACTTGAACAATCACAGCTAGCTTCCAATCGCTAAGCCTACTCGTTCTGTACCACCACTCTCTAAGAATGTATATACATCAGCTACAGTCGGAATGACCAAAACGAGACCAATGTCACGGGATGTGACTCAATTGATATCATCTTCTTGCTTTTGTTTCAGTTGTCGGGGAAGGTTGTGTTCCGGTACCAAGTGCAGCTGCAGCACACTCGACATGTGTCAGAAGGTACTCGTAAATCTTCTTTCTTATCCTGTCAAGAGTCTCCGGTGATATTTGAGGTGTTTCTTCTTCATCCTTGCGAGAGCCAATCTCATCCAACCAATCATTCACGCTTTTTAGCTGACTCAATAATCCAGCTATTTGGCCGTTGTCTGACAACGCTGATGATGAGTCCACATCAGCATCCAAGAATCGCTCTACGAACCCCAAGAACCAATCTTGCGACTGCATTTGCAATATTTCAGATAACTCAACCGCATCATTGAGGCCTTCTCCTTTGTCCCAATCTACTGGCGGCGGTGAAGGTTTCACATTCAACCCGTTGACTTGCCCATCATTGACTCTTCGCGAAATCCCAGCAGAATTGCTCTTCGGATTGACCGACTGGCGTGCTTTGGTGACCGTTTTGGGAGTTGAGTTCTTCCCAGAGCTTTCAAGGATCAAAACTGGCTGATTATTGGGTATGCCCTTGGAGGTTGTATTTGGAGTGGATAAAGCAGCATGGTTAGGGGCACCTGGTTTGGTGTAAACGGTAAAAGCTGACAAATTCGTAGCTAATGCAGCATTTACCCAAGAAGCAGCCTGTTTACGCCCTTCGGACGTGACCTTCAATGCTTCTTCTGATGGACTTGATTCTTCAGTATCTGCCGAGTCAGTAGGAATGGTTTTTGATAATGAATCAGCAATTAGACGAGTTTTGTTCAAGCTCGCATGCAAAGACAAGAACTGCTCGACTGCAGGCTGTGGGTTATCTTCTTTCGCTGACAAACTTAATTCAGAATATGTGCTGTAAAAGTTCAAGAAAACCGAGTATCATCAGAGAATGAAATAGTGAAGTAAATGCAGAAACACAATCAGAAACTAAAGATTAACAGGGAGAGGAACAGGGCATCACGTTTTAAAATCAAATTACCGTATCTTTTTTTTTTGTGTGTTGAATATATTAGAGTACAATGGACATAAACAAACCTCCGACTTGGCAACTTATAAGTGCACCGATAGAAAAGATTAAGCAATAAGGTCTCTGAGAGAGCGCAAAATTTGCAGTTAGTTACTCAGACCATATACATTTTAAAGTGAGAAAACAGCAAAAGACATGAAGACCGTAAGTTATTCTATTGAGTGTGTGGTTACAGTTATAACTGAAAGTCAGTCACTACCGCTTTTAGTGGCTGAAGCATACTGAATAGTAGGTTTTGATTCTAAATAAATAATTCATAGAATTTGATTTTGAGAATCTAGATTTCACCAGCTCATTAGTGCAGAATTTGATAAGTAATATAGACTTGACTTTAGCTTCAACCGTTAGTTGTCAAAGGCAGAGATAGCAGCTAATATATAGAATAGTGCTATGTAATTGCGCTCCATCGCAAGGTGCCATGAGCTCAAGGAACTATAGGGGGATTTTTCCACTACCGCACTAGCATAATACAACAAACTACATTAAAGTTGCAATTTCCAAAATTCTAACATTAGGTAAAAAGCCCTGAACCAAAACTAACACACACTTGCATCCAGCAAAGGTAACAAAAACATTAGTCTTTGCTTATATAGATAAGACGTCTCCTCAAATTACTAACTGAAGATCTCTCATCCAATATTCGGTTTCCTAATGCAGGACTCATCAGGGAGAATATAGAGGGTTCAATAAGTAATATGAAGTTAATATGAGAGATCTTCCCTGAAGTAGTCACTTTGGATTATATTAATACAGTACGTCAGTATATTTGCCATGTAATTAAGAGATGTAAAAGCGCAAGCTTTGCAAAGGGCTCTGAATTTTTGTTTAATTTATATTCTCTCCAACACGTTTAACATGTACCATTTCAGGGAAGTTTAATGGTTTCAAGTCAAGCATAAAAGAAGATTCTTCTTTTTTAATGAAATGAAATCAGAACAGGCAATGGTATACTGTTACGTGTTAGGGTAGCACCCAAATATGGTAGGAATAGTCAGTGGACTACAATCTCAATGCAATCAAAAGTCAAACCCTCACATGATCTCCAATAACATTACTCCACGCCTCCCCGAAACAAAAATCAGTTAGAAAGACCAAAATCTGCGTGTTACTGGATACCCATGATCATTCTCTAACTTAATATTGCACGCTCCTTGTTTCTCTCTCACTATTGGTCATTTAACAAATGCACACGTGGATAGGGTTACTTAATATGTACCGGTGGAAATAAGATACACGTGAACTGTTACCTACAAAAAATGATCCCGTCAAATTATGTCTCAACTATTGAACTCTATAACCTAGCCCTTTCACGAAGTGAGTAGCCTAAAATGTTTGTCATGTTCTGACAGTAACATAGCAATCATTATATAAAGATATGCAGCAAAAGACCAATATTTCTGATAGATTCCCAAGACAATTAGACGACACTTAAAAAGTCCTAACAGACTTGTGACAACCACCAATGAGATCAATGAAGAATATCCATATTCTCATGCTGAAATTGCGATTAAGTACCTTAAGCAGTGAAGAAGACTTTCTGCTACTGAAGCCTCCTGCATTGCTTCGATGGCAGCAGACTGTGCGGCATTTCTGTGCTTCATTACTTCCTGGTTATTCATGACATAGTTCTACAATTAGAATTTAGACAAATAAATGTGCACAAAACCTCACGCACAGATAACAACTCAACTCAACAACTCTATCCACGTACTCAATCCAAGATTTTTAATATCTCTGTCTTAAGACACATAAGTTAGCTTATTCGTTAGTCGATACTCGATACAAATGCCAATTTCAATATTTTAACAGACAAATTTTCTTACTAAGAAATATAATAGAAGCAGAGGCAAAACCGTTACACACACCAAACATATGTTACCATCAATACAATTTCGGACATTGGATGTGAGTCACATAATAGGCATGAACTTTTCATAGAAGGCTTACAGCATTGGTATTTACTAATGTAGATAAAATGGCATACCTTCCCAAGCTTCGAAAGAGAAGATGGAAGCGAGGCCCAAGAAACATTGGCCTCCGTTAATCTTTGCTTAGTTAAAGAAACTTTGACAAAACTTGCAGGCAATCCATTATTGGCAGCCTCTCCCGATGACTTCTTTCCTATGGAAGTTCGTGCAGATGGCTTAAGAACATCAATGGGATCACCATTTGCAGAAGCTTTTTGCGCAGATGCCTTCTTACTGTCCTCCTTGGCAGATTTTGAAGATATATTTCTGTTCTCTTCTTTGGATGGCAACCTTTCGGTAGTTGATTTTCGAGGTGCCTGCACAATAGAGTGTTGTAAGATTAAAAAAAAAGTCTCCATCCATTCATCATCATATAATACTGAGAAACACGAACTTGGAAGGTTATTATAACATGAACATCAGATTATTCGGTTTAACTTTCTTAAGAATCAGAGTTTGCAGGCAATGCAACTAGAGAGACAACTGCATCGCCAATATTTACTTCTCGTAATTGTTCGTTTCTTTTTTACATTCATTCCACAAAAGAAAAACTTACCTAGACCAGGAGAAATATATTATCACATTAAATCTCCAAGATGCGATAGATTCCAAAACCGTGTGTTTAGAAAGAATATACAACAATGTACAAGACTTACAGAAGTACTTCTTCCTTCCAACTTCACATCCTGCTTCACAGCCTTCAACCTGGGGCTCTCCCGGCCCTTAGCATCCACATTCCCTTCCCAGCTCTTCCTTAAAATTTTCGGACCCAATTCAAGTCCATGAATCTTCATCAAATTCCCAGAAAACATCTTCTTTGCACTAGGAGTTCCCAAATTACTCGGACTCGCCTTTTCTTTAGACCCCACCTTAGCCGACGCCTTCTCCAACCTATCCAACCCCTTGATCTTCCCTTGCTGCTTAACCACACCATTCGAAAACTTCTCAAAAGTAGTCGGTAGCGAATAGCAGCTTGAAGGCGATGAGGGTATCGACTTGGAACCCCACGAATTCAATTTCTCCTTCTTGACATCCAAGTTCAACGACAGTTTCGACAACTGGGACTTGGATCGCGTCAACCCCGGAGCAACCTTCTTCTCTACCCTATCCTCCTTAGACCCAACATTTATTTTCAAAGGAGCTGACTTGACATTGGACTGCGACTTATCTATCGATTTTGAACCGGAACCAGGACTAACATTGTTATTAAGGAAGCCTAGAGAGTGTGTAGCTACAATATCTTCAGGGGTCCCTACACAAGGGTGCCTGCCAGGAACAGGCTTGACCCCTCTAAGAATAGGAACAGGTGAAGCAAGCTCAAGCCTGTCAACATGTATAAACTGGCCTAATTGAATCTTATCACTACGAATCAGATCATCATGCTCATCAGGCAGAGAAACATAAGTAGCATGAGAAGAATCAGATACCTTCAAGTAAAACCCTTGATTAGAGAAAAGCTCACCTCCTGCTAAAGCAGGGACAATGCTCACTACTTGCAGCAGAGAAGACCTGTACTCACCTGCAACTTTCACATCTGTGTTCATGTGCTGAAGCAACTTCAACAAAACTCCAGGCACTAAAGATGCCATTTTTACTCCTTTGCATCACTCTCACCAAAAAACCCAGATGCAGATAT
Organism: Plantago coronopus; assembly: GCA_036897195.1. NCBI lineage: Eukaryota > Viridiplantae > Streptophyta > Magnoliopsida > Lamiales > Plantaginaceae > Plantago > Plantago coronopus. The sequence continues at coordinate 16,546 of JAYMSL010001097.1, forward strand.
CCAAGATTGCAAGTCTCTAAGGTGTAAACATCACAGAATTGCAAAGGGTCTAAGCCAAAACCACCAAATCTGAGCTTAATTAGCAAAAACAAAAAATCAAGAAAAAGGGATAGTTAAGAAGCGGCAACTAGCAGGTGAAGAAATAAATGCTGGGGAGGAAAATCAGGATGGGGAAGATGAAAAGGTGGAAGCTTTTCAGAAGGAATGAGTAGTGGTGTGAGTTGAGCAAATAGTTACAGAAAGAAAGAAAGAGGAAAAGAAAAGAAAAGGAAAACTTGAGAAGTGTCCAAAGAAATGGGTTGTTCTGAACATGGGAAGAGAAGAAAGAGATTTGATGACAGAGAGAGGAGAGGAGAGAGAAAGAGTAAAGTGAAAACCAGTGAATGATTGGAGAAAACAATGGAGTCTAGATTAGAACTAGTCGGTCCATTAACAGGGAGGAAGAAGAAGAAGGAGCCTAATACACCCCACACCCACAGGTTCCCACATGTATTATGTTTTTATCACAATAACAATAATAATCGTTTGACACCCGACTTTTAGATTCTTAGATCGAGTGTAATTGAATGAAAATGACTCCATGCTATACGGAATTCAATGCTATCGACTATCGGCATGTCCTTTATAAAACCCGTCCGGCACTCGGATTCTGAAGTCAAGTATGATTATCCGAAAAACGGCTCCCTGACTTGATCCTGCAAGTGTTTACTTTCATTGTTGAGCCCTTTTCTAGAGTCTCTTCTTCCAGCCATGTTTTTTTACATCCACATCCACATCCACAAGTCTCGAATTCGAAACATTGATTAAGTATAGTCAAGTTTCTTACCACTTAAGACAACAATCGTCAGACGATTCAGATTTGTACCATTCGTACAACTCGTTATATTTTTCCGATTTTTCAATTTACATGTACACGTCCGAGTATTGTTGTTATTGGATTTTAATATAAAGCGTAATTGTGTTATTTAATTAATTTATTATTGTTTCGTTTTAGCAACTATTAGTATTTTTGGTTTATTATTTATTCATCATAAATTGTGGAAATTTATTTATAACAAAACTCAAAATTATTCTATAAATATCAAGAATGGTATCCCTCTCTCTTTACCTTACCACAAGTCCACAACTGCTAACCATTCAAAATTCTACCAAATATACCCGGAAAAGAATTCAAACGCAAAGAATCAAAAGATTTATTAATTTGTAAGTATCATTGTATGTATGTATAACATTTTGTTATACTCGAATTATTTATAACAAATTCAAAATTATTCCATAAATATCAAGAATGGTATCCCTCTCTCTTTAGTGCTGGTCACCATTCAAAATTCTACCAAATTGAGCGAAATATACCCGAAAAAAAATCAAACTCTGAAGAATCAAAATATGTATGTATAATAATAACATTCTGTTATACTCAAATTATTTATTTTCACCATATAATAATAATAATCCCTATCATATTATATTGATTACCTAATCTGTTATGAAATGTATTCCCATGATCATGCCATGGCATCTCAATTATTCCCCAACACAAACTATTCTCAACTAATTGTTAATATAATAATAATAATATTAATTAATAATTAATAAAATGAAATAAAATATGTAGTATAAATTAATAATACATTCATTCATTGTTATGGTACTTCTGGTTTGGAGTCCACATCCACATGTGCCAACCTTGCTTGTTCCAGTAGATAACATGAAAGTCGGCATATATTGACTATTTCATTGTGTTACTTCTACCTTCGACAATTGGACTCCAATAACGCAATGGGATTATGCCCCTCTATACTTTCGACAATTCGATTAACGTATTATTAGTATGATATTGTATATTTTGCAGTGATATGTATATTAATTTGAAACTATCTTATCACGCGTTATGATGTGTGAAAATGAGAGTGTTCGTCATTTTGTAAGTGTACGATTTTTTTGCCTTGATTTTAACTGATATGGCATGAGGGTTTCAAACAATATGTTTAAGTAGTAGGTAATCTTAAATTGGTTAAAGCAAGAAATACGAATTTTGTCGCATGGCTGAACTCCAATGAAACCAAATTTGTAATCTCTCCTAAGCCTGCGTGTTTCATACTATGTTGGACAAACTTGTGTAGTTTAAAATTTATTGCGTGAGCATATTTACACGGGAGCGAGTTTTCACCAAAGAAACAAAGACTATAAGTTGTATTTTCTTATCATTGTATG
>JAYMSL010001098.1:0-18757 GCA_036897195.1 Plantago coronopus
AAAACACTCGCAAAATGATTTACAACAAACGATCGATGTTTATTAGATGGCTTTTTGAGCCAAATAATATGACTATTTTCTGTTTACATCATTGTGTATCTTGCGTCTCGTATTGCATTCTTATTTGTAAAATTCGAAATTACAATTATCATACATCGCAACCCTAGATACATAGGATTTTATGAAAAATGGGGAGAGAACACACATTACATGCCTAGTCGAGTAATAAATTTAATTGATAGAATTATAATGTGATAAATTGGTAATTGAAAAATTATATGGTAGTCAATAGACATATACAATATCATGAAAGCAATAAATAGACTTTATAAAATTTGAAATATAATATATTTATTTTTGTAATATTGACCAAAATGCATATTTCTATCAAAATACAATTCTATCTCTATGTCAAACAAAAGAATAATTTTGAATTTCCCTACAAATTAAGAATACTTTCACATAAAGTATCCATCCTAATCCATCCAAAAGTTTCTCATATAATTATCTTTTCCTTTCACAATAAATCATATCCCCAATGTAGATATGAATTTCCAAAAGATTCACAATTTTATTTCAATTTAAATTCTTTAACTTGTAAAATTAGCCATAACGTGTTAAAAAGTTGAAAAATCACACAATATTACCTGAATTATCACGCAAAAATCCCGTCTCATTTACACTTTTACCCTATAAATCGAAGCTAGATATCAAGACCACAATTTATCCTTTTATTTTTTCTTTTGTCCTCTAAAACATTTAGGTATAAAATTCAATAATAGAGGATAGACTTAAACATCATGAAAGCAATATAAAGGGAGAACTTTATTATATATTTAAAAATATTAAATTAATATTTCCATAACATTGACCAAAATGTACCCATCAAAATACACTTGCTTCTTTATGGCAAACAAAAGTTAATTTTGCATTCCCTACAAAGAAAACAACTTACTTTCACATTAGGTGGAGTATATCCAATCAAAAGTAAAATGTTCTTATCCTATATTAATTAATAATATAATTATCTTTCCCTTCTACCCTAAATCACATCCCTAATGTAGATATCAATTTCCAAATCATTAATAATTTCATCAAATTCAAAACCACCGCCCCGGTAAATACATAAACAACGCGCCAAAAAACCAAAAAATCGAACCATCTTACTCAAATTTCCGCGCCGAAATTCAACTATTTCATCCCGCTTCGCCTACATTCCAACCCTAAACCCTCACGATTCATAGCTTTATTCACCGTCGGACAAATTCAAATTATCTCACTCAAATTTCGCACCTAAATTCAACTATTATATCCCGCCGCTTCACATACTTTCCAACCCTAAAATTCCCGTTTTTTTAACCATTGAGAAAAACCGAGCCATTTCACTCAAGTTTTCACGCTGAAATTTAACGATTATACCCCGTTTCGCGCATACTCCCCAACCCTAAAACCCTCACGATTCATCGTTTTATCAGCATAGAAATAATCAAACCATCTCACTCAAATTTTTGCGCCTACTTCATTTCCGTTTCACACTCGCACACCAACCCTAAAATCCTCACGATTCATCGTTGTATTCGCAAATTAAAAATCCAACTCGCAGTATAAATCGTTGTATTCGCACTTAAAAATCCAACTTGCAGTATAAAAAAAAAGTCGAAAGTAAAATTGGGATTAGAACAAAATCCATGAAAAAAAGAAAAGAAAATAAATAAGGTTTGGTGTGACCCCTACAAAGCTTCACTGTCCCCACCTACATAAACCCGCAGCAACACACTCTCTCTCTCACTCACTCTACACTCTCTCTCTCTCTCTCTCTCACTCTACACACACTCTCTCTCTCTAAACACACTCTCCAGCAGTCACTTTCAGCTTTCTCTCTCTAAATACCTCCATTTCTCTAACTAAACTTTCTCTCTCTGTAACTGAATCACCTTCTTCCTCATGCTAAATTGCTCCCTGCTGCTACTCATACACTCCTTGCAAGCACCTCTCTCGTAGGGTTTATCTCCGTTTAGAGACTTATACATTCACATTCGTTTCCGGTTTCCGATTAGAGTTAAGGTGATCGGAAATGGAGAAGACACAGGGTTTTTTCAATGCATTGAAGGAAGAGGTGGCTAAGGGGATGTCTCCGTTTCGGCCCCGGTCGACCAGTCCTGGTCGGAGCATAATGAGGCGGAATAAGAGTAATTCCGACGCGTTTCTGAGATCCGGTAGCTGTAGACCGATGGGGGAGACGCTGACACCGGTGATTGAGGGGCCGGATCCGGAGGGAATGGAGATTGGAGCGTCGAAGAGGTACGGGTCGGGTATCGGGGGATGGGTGAGAGGTCAGCTGACGCGGAATTCGTCGGTGGCGGTAGGGGAGAGCAAGGAGGCTAAGGATGATCTGAGGCTGTTGCTGGGGGTTATGGGTGCTCCGCTTGCTCCGGTGCATGTGAGCTACACCGAGCCATTGCCTCAGCTCAATCTGACGGACATTCCTATTGTGAGCATTTGGTTTCTCTTATGTTTTTACTGTTTGTGTACGGTTGAATTTGTTGATTGTGGAGGTGATTTGGTGTTAATTGGTGTTTTGATCGTTTGGATTTTGCTGCGACTGTTTAGCTCAATGGTACAGTTGTTCATTGATGTTCAATTTGTTTGTATTTTACTGTAGTTGGTAATGGTGATTAATTTGTTTGGATTTTACTGAGATGGTTTAGTGCACTGTTAGAGTATGATTTTCATGATTGGTGTTAAATTTATCTGGATTTTACGGAATAGTAGGGCATTAATTGGTGATTAATGTTTAGTTTTATCTGGATTCTGCTTGAGATTGTTGAATAAATGATCATTATTCCTTGATTAGTGTTTACTCCAATTTATTTTGATTTTCCTTAGAAATTGTGGTAGAATACTTGTATCTAGAGTGTAATTTGTTGTTGATTTATTCTTTGCTGTAGAAATTAGTAGCTCAGTTTAGGAATCCTCTGTATCTTTGGTTACAAGTGTACTAATGTTTCATAACTGTGTAGGAAACGTCCACGGCTAAGTACATATTGCAGCAGTTTATAGCTGCATCAGGGGGGCAGCAGGTGCAGAGCTCCATCAAGAATGCTTGTGTGATGGGGAAGCTGAGGATGGTGGCGGCTGAGTTCGAGAATGCCACTAAGGTGTTGAAGAACAGGAATGCTGCCCGAGCTACAGAGACTGGTGGGTTCGTCCTGTGGCAGATGAATCCTGGCATGTGGTATGTTGAGCTAGCTGTAGGGGCTAGCAAAGTTCATGCTGGCTGCAATGGGAAGGTGGTGTGGAGGCACACTCCGTGGCTTGGTGGACACACTGCGAAGGGGCCGGTTAGGCCATTGCGCAGAGCTCTTCAGGTTAGGATTGCGTAATTATGGTATTTTCGTGATGTTATTCGCAAGTGTTTCTCTGTTTATTAACATGCGCTAATGTTGTGTTCGATTTCGCAGGGTCTCGATCCTAAAACTACAGCTAGTATGTTTACTGATGCTGTTTGCATTGGGGAGAAGAGGATCAATGAGGATGACTGCTTCGTCCTGAAGGTTGCTGCTGACCCGGAGTCACTCAAGGCAAGGAGTGAAGGACCAGCCGAAATCATTCGGCATGTCCTGTTTGGCTACTTTAGCCAAAGAACTGGACTACTCATTCACATGGAGGATTCGCATCTTACTCGGATCCAAACCAGTGGCGATGAGGCTGTCTATTGGGAAACTACCATTAATTCCTTCTTAGACGACTACCACCCTGTTGACGGAATTATGATCGCTCACTCTGGGCATTCGGTGGTGAACCTCTTCCAGTTTGGTGAGGTGGCTATGAGCCATTCCAGAACCAGAATGGAAGAAGCCTGGACAATTGACGAGGTGGCGTTCAATGTCCCAGGTTTATCAACAGAGTGCTTTATTCCACCAGCTGATTTGCGAACAGGTCCTGTCAGCGAAACCTCTGAACTTCCCCGGGAAGAAACTGAAAAGCCGGTGACCACAAAAGTGGTATCATAGTTCAGAAGTTGGTGGTAGTTTGAGAAGGTAGGAGCAAGTGTTAATAGGTGGTGGTAGACAGTATCTAATTTACTAAACACAGCAAGATGTGATGAAATAGGCATGTTTGGTAGAGAAATCGAATACTTGTCGTTACTCTGTAAGTCTGTGTTTTATATATATATAGCGCATAATAGTTACAGGTTCATCGCGAATCCTCGATGAACACTCATTTCTCTGGTAAATCCAGATTGATCATATATGTAGAGTTGAGTTTTTTCTCAGTATACTTGTCTGAAAATGAAGAAAGGTGGTTGATCATTGCATTACTGACCCTTTTCTTGTTCTAAGTTGAGCCTAATCCAAATCCTGCTCTATCTGCGACTTCAGTAACATTTTCGTAGCTGAAATCTATACTTGAAATACGAACAGATCAGTACAGTTCATAGATTTTGTCGAATTTTGTATCTGCATTCGTGTTCGAAACCCGAAATCTTGAATGTGTAGATTCTGTTGTTAAATCATGTTGTAGGTGTAGAGCAGGATATGGTGGTATGTGGGAATTTGGCTTTAATAATGTGTAATTTTTGCTTTTCCCAATTCTCATCACACGACTTTTGGAATAATCTTTACTGACCGTTAGACCTGGACCCGAACCAAAAAACACATCATTTTCTATTCAATAAAGTGTTGCCCAAACCCATGTGACTTCCTCATTATGGCCATTATCAGTTACTACTACTATTTACAGATTCGGAAACTTACTCTAGTAACTCAATTATCTCGTTTTATCAAGAACACACTCATCGTCACAAATGACGGATTCGGAAAACCACTCCAGTAACTCGATTATCTTGTTTTACCAAAAGAACACACTCATCGTGACAGATGACAGATTCAAAAAACTACTCTAGTAACTCGATTATCTCGTTTTACCAAGAACACACTCATCGTATTTATTTCATTTACTTAGATTGGATTGCTTGTGCATGTGTATCTACCCTTTCCTCTCACGGCAAATCTCATCTTCACTTCACCTACATTTTGGCTACGACTCATAATATGTATATTGAACTGAACTTAACAGAAGAATAAATCTAACTGCGTAAATCTAAACTGAATTTAACAAATATAACCTTACCTAAAATTAGTGAGATTTGGCATTAATGAGCTGCCTTAAAAATTTGCAAGTTTTGCCATCGAACAAGGGCAGAGATTATTTGCGTTTTGGGACAAAGTGCATTAAATTTGTTTATTTGGTTTGCCTCCTAAACTGCGATCATGTAATCAAGAGTTTCCAGGCACAAATCTACCAATGTTTTATTAAGAATAAAAAGAATAAGCATCCGTTTAATCCACTTAAAAATCTCGAATCTGAACTGAAACTAAATATACTTGATCTGAACTAAATTAAACTTAGTTTAACTTTTAAGTATAAATTTTAATCACGTAAATATAAACTAAATTAGACTTAATAAACCTGAATTGAATTGAACTCAACTGAAATTGACGTGAACTGAATAAACTAAATGTATTGATATATTGGTGAAATAGTACAATGTGCAAGTGTTAACAACACATAAGAAAACAAAGCATCAGAGATCTACACCAACAACATATGTACTGGTACATATTTGTTCAATCATTTTAATATTAGCTGGAAACAAATAATAAGTGGTCCAAGATTAGTGGTAGATGCTTACTACTAGTATTAAATTTGTTCAAAAGTACACTTATTATTGCTATTTTTATGGATCTATACCATATATTCAATCAACTTGAAGAAAAAAAACATGATGATAGTAGTATAGCTTAACTACCACTAAGTCCTTGGTTCACATTCATTTATTTAGTGGCAAGTTTAAACTCACCCATTAGCATTTAACAATAAACGAAAGCGATCATAAAAACGATCTTTCACAAACGTTTTTAAGTTTATCAATCAAACTCCGTAAGTTATGAAACTGCATTTATAGATTGGATCTACTAGATCTTGTGGTTGCTAATATCCAAGAATGACTCGTATAACTTTGAAAGATGGTTTTAAACTGTTTATATAAGCGAATTGGTAATTGTGACCTATAAAATTTACACTCATTCACGCAGTCTAATTCACGTAGTCTATGAAAGAATTCTCAAATTAGCATTTTCCTCCCCTAGAATTTATTCCTAACTCAATAATGCTAGAACTATCGCATTAACGATATGATACGTTCTAGATTTTCAAACGACTTGTACTTGTCTGAACTCGCTCGTTCACTTAATTAGTTATTAATAATATTGCTATGTTTTCCGTGTAAACAATGCAATATTGATATGAGTGTAATTTGTGCAGATCTTGTACACTTGAACGTTGTATAATATTGATCTATAGTAATACTTTGTTTTCGATTAAGAAACAGTCGCATCGAGGTTGTTACTCGGCAAAATCAATAGATCTACCTTGGAAAACCTAGAGGTGAAAATGTGTGTATGCTCTATAGTAACTTACCTAGGCCAAGTTGCAAAAAATCGAAGTGTGAATAGTGATTGAAAATCAAATGAAAAAGAAAGAAAGAATTGAAGAATGTGAATGCCTTGTAAGAGACGTAGCCTTGAATTGATTCTTGTTGTTGAATGTTTGATGGTGAGCAGTGAGAAGACATGCCATACTTTTTCATTAATTGCAGCATGATAATGACACGAATCTAACACATAACAACGAATCACACAGTTCTGTTAATATACGTTTCACCTCTAACTAAATAATAGGTCGAAGTTTTGAGTAATGCAATTTTAAATGTTTCGAGGCTTAAATGATTGTATGATTGTATGTATATATGTGTGTTAATTAGTTCCCATCTTCCATCAATCAATCACCCATGCATGGATAATATGGTGGTCCTTCACACTAACTCATAATGAGTAGTTGTATTCTTCCCTTCTTATTTCGTGAAAAACAAGCTGCAAATGTGACCGATATATGATAATGCACATGCAGTTGATATAGGCGAGAATTCGATGATCATGTACTTTAATTTCGAAAAGTTGTGTAGTGTGACCTTTTAAATGACCAGTTGCCTAATTAACAATCATAAAGACGATTTATTGTAGTCTAACCATATTATTTTAATAAATAAGATGAATCGACTTGATAATTTATCTTATTAGGTTTGGTTAGCACACTTCGCGAACTACAAGTTATTACATACAATTTCAAGATTCATCTATCATACATCTCCGAACCTTAAGATGATCGATTTTCTAGTCCCTAAGTTTGTAATGTGTGGTTATAGCAAAGAAATACGATACTTTTGATTAGTTTTTATGTACCGTTACATCCATGGGATCCATGGGTGGTGAGGCTCTATTCTTTTCAATTTAAGTTCATATTCGTTCAGTTCAGACCAGATTAGATTTGGTTAGTTCAAATTTGTACTTCACTTCATCTCCATTCAGTTTAGTTCAGTTTAGTTCCGGAATCCTAATAGAAAAAGTTAGTTATTGAAATACGTTTTACAAAAACTTGGGAAAGACCACTTATTTGTGGACTTTTCAAAAAGACCACATAATGGCATCATAATATGTGATGTTTGGACTTTATCCCAATCGAAAAATAAGTTAAGTTATATGTCATATTTCAGCCTAAAAATGAAAAATAAGTAATCAATCACATAATGCATGATTCGAAGACTATTAGGTGACTGGGAGAGTTTACCCACTTTACACTGAAATACTAGCAGTTGCGGATTAAGAACATAGGTTATGTCTAATCTCGACTTAGACATTTTCTGAGTGGTTATAATCTAGGGACAAAGACACTTAACTCGATTCATTAATAGTGGAGAGTGATCATGGGTAAGTAGTCACAATCATAACACCGATTGAGTTAGTTGTTGATGGTTATTAGTCAATGTTCCCCTTCATATTGGAGATATTTATGACCCTAATCATTTATGAGATAGTATCAAACAAAATACACTAATTGTGAGTGATGTGACCACTATATCACTAATCTTCAAACTTAAGTGAACTAGAAGTACTATTTAGACTAATGAATATTCTTCTCCCTCACTGTTTATTGTGGTCCGTAATTTGAAATCTACCGTTACGGCTACACTGAGAGGGAAGATCAAGTGGTTCTGCTTAATATACGTAACACGGTACGTGATAGAAGTTAGGTATGAGCTCCTCTCGTTATGCTTGAATCCTGTTGTATCCTCCACCAACCGGTAAACTTGAGTTTCGATAGCACTTGTTTTACACCATAATCATACTATCCCAATCTGGATTTAGGTCAAATCGGGTTTAGGTAATAATTTTTTGGATAGACTGTGCAGTAAAATGATGTTGAGAGGAGATAAATGGGGGTGTTGGAAGTTGTGACTTGATTCCAGAATTCGTGGTAGTGGTAGAAAAATGACATGGTATTCATGTATTGGGAAATGTTGTTTAGAATTTCAATGTGTTAGTGAATAGGTTATTAGTAGTGCGTGCATATCTTAATTATAGTCCTGCTGCTAGTACTACTGTACTAGGAGCATATTATAATGAAGGGGTTAAAAAAGATTAAACATCAAAACCAAAATCTTAGAAAATATTGCATCAAGATCAATTTTAACTTGCTTCCGAGTGTTTTAAACATGTATTTATGTTTCTAGTATCAGTAATTTTTTGGCGGCGGTAGATTAAAAGCAATAATATACTCTTATTTATCTAAAATATAGTGATTCGAACCCTCTCCCCTTCCTGATCTATTACCAATTAAACTACGTTTGATTATCGTATCTAGTAAGACTGGGAAATCATTGGCGTTGGGCGTGCGGTTGTGTCGGCAGAGTCAATAAGGAAGGAAGCTTCAGTCAGTGATGGGCATTTGCAGTTAATGAAACCTGCAGGTGGACTGGACTGGACTGGAGTATACTGCATGTCTCAGCTCTCATTACTTATTATAGACCATGCCTCTGAATCTTCTTCTTCTTCACCGGTCATCACTTTTGACTCACTTTTTCATGGACTTCAAATCTTCTTTATTCAACTGGATAAGCCTGCCTGGCTCCACTCCTACAAAAGTAAGAGACTCTTTCAAAGGGCTAAAGTTAAGACTAAAGTAGTGAACTCAACTAAAGGGGCCGTTCAGTTCACTTTTTTTCAGTTGCATTTAGTTCAATTCAGTTCGTTTTAATTTAGTTCAGGTTCGTTCAGCTCATAATGAACGGAGGCTAAGTAGGTTAATCAATGTCAGACCATCTTTACCTGCATTTTAGCTGGTGAAGTATGTGTTAGACAATCATAGCTAACGTTTTAATAGGTTAACGGATTGTTAGAGAGACTACAACTACAAGTATCATCTGCTGAGCCCCTCTGCGCTGCCATCTCGGCTCCTGTGTTGGCGGACTTGAGCTATAAGTATAGGGTCATCGTTCTCCTGGTTCTGCTCATCCAAGTTCCATTGTATTATCTTCGCTGATCTTACAGCAGGCACAGAGCAATCGAACACCTGGACGGATTTGAGCATATTAAGCATTTTAGCTAACCAAACACCTGAGGAATTGCTTCCAGATGCTGCCACATTCGTGCGAGAACGCAACATGAAAATGAGAACAATCCTCCGCACTCCAGAGTCCAGGCAACTAGATAGCAATCAGCAATTGACAGAAACTTCAAGCGCAGGAATTGCCATTTTGTTGACTGCCATTCGTTACCAGCAAAATCATCCACTTTTCAACCACTTCAAGATTCGGCAACGAACCAACAATTGACATATTCTCCAATGGCACCTGATAGTTATATAAAGTCGCCTTTTCTGAAGTTAGGAGGGAACTTGAGGGTCTTCAGCTCACTGGAATTCGCCTTGACAGTGAATAATGTCTCCAGATTCCACAGAAAGAATGGTGAAGAGAAGAACCTTGATTCCTCGCGATACTTCATTCAAAATGTGAGAAGACGCAAGCAATGATACATTCACTGTCTGTAACTGTAAGGTGACAAATTCCAATTGCTGAAAGAACCATAGACCTGACAAGTGATAAGCCTGATTCCTCTGTTCTCGGAAAGCATTCACGTTGAGATCCATGAACAACAAGAAGACGATGACGGCAATCGCCAGTGAAAGTCCTTGGTAATCCTGGACAATTTCCTTTCAATACTTTCCCAATTCAGAAGGACAGCTTGTCCATAGATCATTCCAGAGAGGCAAGGCATGCCAACAACTAAGATGATCTCAGGACTACGTTTGTCTACTTAACCTTTTCCATCGAATGCATCAACTCTTCATTGAACCCCACCATCTTAGTCCGGCCACCAGAATGCAGTGATGAGGCAAGATTCCTCACCGAGCTTCTTGACATCTGATCTGTTCCGCTATTCTTCAACTTCCATGGCTCCGTGGACATGCAAATCCATTTCTTGAACTACTTTCTTCAGATTCAATCCCGCTACCAGAAAGCAAAGTACCCATCCCCATCACCTGTGGACATTGTGTCAAGCCAAACTGGAACATGAGTTTCTATAGTATCTTCTGCTGCAAAAGAAGTTTCAATCAAACTTCTCTTCAAACCTTTGCTTCTTCTCTGTGAACAAGCCTCACGGAAATCGATCAAGAAACCAACTTTATCCACCAGAGACAATGGTGCACTCAGTTATGCACATGGAGAAAAACAAGACCTGCAATATGCATTGCCATGGGGCTCCAACCTATAAAAATTCTGATCCTTGTATGCTTTAACCATATTAAAGCAAAAGCCATATCAAAACAAACTTAGTACAATATTACTAACTCGAAGACTTTGGCATTAAGTTAATGTTTACTATAGTATAAATTATTCCAAGAAACTTGATAGCAGATCACCTAATCTGAATTTACCAGATCGATTCGTCTTTCTTTCTTTTCGGTATATTAATTGATTATAAGCACAGGGACCATTTGAGCTGGTCAAGGAGAATGAACTGGAACCTAAGAAGTCAGTAAGCATTGCGAACCGGCAGCCCATGGATGCTGTATTCAGCAACGACTCTCCACAGGGGCAATGAACAAGAGCAAGGAGCACGACTTTTTCGTGCTTAGGATCTCAAAGAATTCGTTTGTTTGATGGACTGAGAAAGTGAGAGCAAGCAGCCTGCTTTGATTCAGTCCCTGGTTCTACACTTCTACTCAAAGGTACCGTGCTCAACCTGATTAGTCAAGTGTAGCGGATACTGAAAACAAATAACGAGGTACACGATGCCGAAGTGATGCTCATAACTGTACAGAGTACATAGAGGTGTGATTATGCCATTCACTGAAAGAAAGGACCCCAGAAATCGAAGCATATCTAATACTACAATGGACATATAAAACACATGTTACTGAGTACCACATGATTGGAGTGCCATTTGCTCCTCATAAAGACAGATTGTACCAAGTTACACAAGTAACTCAACTCGACAAGGAAATAGTTCGGTTCGATTTTAACCGACCATTGCCACGCCAGGCCTACTTCTGGTTCTGGGGATACACAGACCGGAATCTTCTCCAATAAATGACACCTTAATTTCAAACCTACTAGCATCTTGTTATAGTTACTGATGACTATTGACTCAGACTCAGACATCGCATTCCACTGCGGCTGAGAAGACTCTTATGGTCAAGTCAAGTGTAAGGAAGAGGAAGCCATCAGCTACCAAAGAAATATGTTAAATTTCTCTAAGAAAGGAAAATATTCTCTGAACATTTCACAGGTGTTGTGTACAAGGTAACAACAGAGAGCAGTATCGTAAATCAAACCAGTCGAAGGAAAGCAAAAGGCTGTATCACGAACAAACCAATATTTATAAGTTATAACCAAACAAACCAAAATTTAACATCTTGGATTCTGAACTATCAAGAGTACCTGACAGCAAAAAGGGGACCTGGGTAAAAAGAATGAAAAAATGTGTTCTGATCTCGCTGCCTAGTTCTCAAGATTAGCCAGCTCCTTGATCAGAATTATGCTTTGTTGTTGCTATAATTTATCTACAGCAGACCGCTACAAGATAACACACTACACTGATCATGGTCTTCTCATTTTGGCAAAATTCTGTCACGAGAATTCCCTGAAAGTTCATCCGAATTGAACGAATATATGTCAACTGGAGCAGAAATGCAGCCAATATCATCTTTCTTATCGTCAAGACTGGAAGTTGTTGTTTTTTGATGATCAAGGTAAATGACAATTACGGTAATGTCATCATGGAAATGCCGTCTGATTCCTTTCTCAATCTTCTTAATATCATTGTACCTCATTTCTCTCTTCTTGGCAGCCAGCTGAAGAGCTGAAGCTACTAATCTCTTGGCTATTCCCTGAAAATGACCCACAAACAATCAAAAATTGCTTCTTTTGTTACGATATGCAAAGTCATTCCATAAGAAGGGAGAATGCTTACATCTCTTGGGTGTTTTGAAACTAATTGCACGGCTGCCTCATCACTTAGATGCTCCCAGAGACCATCAGAGGCAAATATTAAGAACATATCTTGTGGTCTAAGCTTTCTAGTTACAATCGCAGGTTCAGCTGACAATAATGGTCTCTTCATGGGAACATAATTCACATGTTGTTGGTATAATGGATCCCTGTGAAAATCAGGTTTCTTCAAATAAACATCACCAATAGATCTCGATACCTGGAAAAACAATACAAGGAAATTGTTAGCTCTTCTGAGCATTTAGCCTGATATGATAACTAGCTAGCTTCATCTCACTCAGTTCACATGCCAGCTCAAGTAAAGAGCAAGACTAAACATTTACTAGACCGAAAGAAAACATCTTTAGCCTAAACTGAAGTTTCTCTTTAAATGGAACGTTTATGAGTTTATCCTGTATGTCATTTAGTACCTGATACAGCACTACAACTAGGAGAAGTAACCTACTCAATCAGCACTACAACTAGGAGAAGTAACCTACTCAATCGACTGAAAGTTTCATAGTAAACCCAATAGGCTAATTAAGTAGGTGAAGCTCTACCTGAATGATACCCTTGATTCTCCAAACGCCTCGACAATACACAACAACAGGCTTATCATCCGGATGCAAAGCTTCAACCTCCCTCCTCACATTCTCCGAAGACACATTATGGTCAGTCGTCAAACGCTCCGCCACCACCAGATTCTTCTCCCCATCAAAACCTCTCCTCCCAAGAACTGCTCTCGAATCCCCCAAATTCGCCACATACAATTCACCATCCGAAATGGCACCCACGAGACAACACGACCCCACAGAAGCTATCTGCGGCTTCAACGCCATCGATCGCTTCACCAACCGAGTAAAATCCTCTTCAGTAGCTCGAAACGCCTTCTTAAACACATCCACTGACAATCCCCCTTGCTCATTCGAGAATTCTACCAAATTGCAAACAAATTACACAACAGTTAACTCCAATCCAAATTCACATTTCATCAATTCGTAACACGAACTCAATCAAAGTAGTAGCTTATAGACCTCAACAATTCCAATAATTTCAACACTAAAAATCTAAAATTCCAAAAACCAAACCACTGTGAGCTGAATTCTCAAATTAACAAACCCTAAAACACACACAAAAGGGGGTTTTCGAAAATTACTGTGTAAATACGGGAACATGTTCCGGCTAACGAATCGGGAAGCTTCCGGACCACCATGGCCATCGTAAACGCCCACAAACGTAGCAGACGGGGAAGTATACACTTGACTCTGATCTTCAAGACTGGAATTGGCTTGCACAACGGCGATCGAGTAGTCACCGGAAGAGTGAGCCTTCAAATTGTTATGCCAGAGAAGCCCGTCACCGTTCCGGCGACCCAGAAACATCCCACAACAAGCACGGAACATTCTGGAGCAGAGAACCCACTTTGTTTGGTGGTCGAAAAGAACGCCTCGAGATTGTTTAAGAAGGAAGCGTAAGCGTAATAATTGGAGTTTTGGTGAAGTGGAATTTATGGGAATGAGAGAGAATATATATAAATAAATAGATATAAATAAATAAAGAAAGTGAAGATTACAGTAGAGAGAGAAAGTGTGAAAACCGCGTTGGATTGGAGAAGGAGAAGATGAAGATGAAACGAAGAAGAGCGAAGTACGGCCGCATACAGTTATTTAACGCGCTTTCTTCATTTCTTTTTGCAATCTTTTTCCGTTTTTCAAAATTCGAGACGCTACAAATTTGGTAACGAAGTTTCAATTTTATTTACTTTATTTATGGAATGTGAAATTACGTATCATCGTCGGTTGGTCGATCTTTATTAGACGGGAAAATGTGTTTGATGCAACAGACATAAGTTGTTTAAGTAACGTAATCATTTCAATTACGGATGATACATTGAAAAATCGGTTTGTTAAGAACGAAATTGCAACTATAATGTTTTAATGGTTCTGGGATTATAAGTTCGGAGGAAAATGGAAATGCAATTTGGACCAAGATATACATAATAAGGAAGAAAAGAAAAGTTTGAGTCTGTCTGAAGACTCACACGTATGGACACGAGTATGAGTAGTGCACGTGTTATACTTGTTTTGCATCTTGTTATAGTTTAGTACTATTAATAGTTCATATTAGAAGTTTTAGTTTGATGTCTTGATATTTTCTTTCTTATAGTTAAAATTCAAAATATATTTCTTTTTTTTTAAAAAAAAACCTTATTTTTTAAGCTTACAATGTCTTATTCGTATTACATATGGTTGACTACACTTCTTACCTCATTAATTTGAGCACATGTAAAATGTGATCTCATTACAAGGGAATGATGAGAAATTCTTTTACAGATCGATCCATGACTACTTTCGAAGATTTTGTGGTGCGAGTGTCATCTGCACAAGAATGAATGATGTGGTGAAATTCGATCCACAAAGCACCTCAAAATCTCATGGAACGTGTCTCTAGATGAATTATCTATGTTGCTTTGCCAAAATTATATCACTTTATAAGGAAGTAAGTTTATCAGATTGTAAATGTCTACGAAACAAAATCCACTAAGATCGTGATAGATAATATCTGTATGAAGTTAGTGATGCGTGAGGGTCACTTGTGAGTGAGAGCAAGTAAAGAAAAGTTCCTATCACAAGTATGAACCATTAAACACGTTAGTGAGAAAGGTGCAAAATATTAGGTTTTGAATCATTAACATCTTGACTTGAACCAACAATACAAAAGCAACCACCAAATTAGTATGAAACCAAATAAAGAAAGACCCATGATTTTCATATTAGTGGTCTACTTTTTTAGGGCAACCACTTTCTTTCCCATTGACAAGAATTCCTACACCATACAATTCTAGATGATTCCAAATGACACGAGTCTATATGTCATCGAGTCTGTATATATACGAGACGGTAGTAGCAACACTACAACAGTCTAGTTCATCGTCGTTCAAGATTCAAATATGAGATACATTGTTTAGGGGTGGAGCCAAAGTTTGCTCATGGTGCCAATGCGGTAACCGACAACATGGTTATAACCCACAAACAAACTAGATTACTTATTTATTGCTGAATTGACGAACTCTTGATGCTCTAGCAGAAATACTGGACCAACCTTCTTGATCGTTACATTTATCCCCTCTTGTCCAAAGTTTGCCCCGGATACCAATGCGGCAACTGACAACAGGTTATAACCCACATACAAACTAGATTACTTACTTATCATTGAATTGCCGAACTCTTGATGCTCTAGCAGAAATACATGACCAACCTTCTTGATCGTTACATTTGTCCCCTCTTGTCCAAAACGAGAGACATTGCTAGGTGGTGGAGCCAAAGTTTGTCCCTGAACCCATGTCACGAGCAGATAGCTGACTCCCGACACAATTATAACCGACAAAAAATTAAGATTACATATTTATTCTTAATTGTCCGAAATCTTGATGTCTTAGCAGAAACACTCGACCAGTCTTCTCGACTTTAAAATTCTCCCATCTTGTTCAACACAATATGACTAAAGAGTACAGATATCGAACGTGATATTTCGGTCGACACATGATGTACTAGAAACCGAAGAGGAAGGGAAGACTGCAGGTAGAGTGTGACGGGTGGCCGGTAGCAAACCGACGACAAGAATATAAGTCGATGTTGGAATGGAACCAACAAGAATATGCAAATGGCATAATCCAATTCATTATGTACTCTGTTTCTGTTTAATCATGTCGGGCCGTTATTTGTCACGATAACCACTAGCACCATGTGTTTTCATAACATCAATCAACTTATCATTGTTTGGTGAGAGTTTCTTTTTAACAAAACAAGTCGGGATCCGGAAGCCGACAGACGAGTAGACGATACTTAATACGACACGCTTGAACTTATTAAACGAGTTGCGATTCATTGTCCCGGGAAGATAATCCTACGCCAGGTTAGTAGGTTACATCCATGAATATAAGATATGCTCTTCTTTCCACCTCGCTGAATGTTTCTTTTCTTTCTCTATATATTCTTTAATTTTTCTTTTTTAATCGGTAAAGCGAGAATCAATAATGATTCGAGTTCTCAATTTACTCTGAAGTGATTCGAACTCCCGACCTAGAACTGCGCTTCATTGGGATTTCTTATATTTTTGAAGAGAAATTCTTTTAATTTATATAAAATTAGCTAGAATGAATGAAATATATATATATTTTTTTAAATGGATGACTATTTTTTTATTTATTAATAAAAGTGGCATTATTTTAAATTCCACGTACAAACATTTGCGAGCATTTATTGAAGTCATGTGAACTGTAATAATTAATTAATTTCGAAGAAGATTAATCTGTTAATCATTAATTAATTAATCCAAGTGTCAAATGCAAATTGGATTAATTTATGTGATGTGGCCATGTGAAATCATGAGCTGGATATATAAGTGATCTGATTCGAATGATAACTTATAAGAGCCCACTGGCGGATAGTATGAATGATAATTTTATGAATAATATCAAATGAGACATTGATACAGATCATATATTCTTGTTGTTACTCTATAAATGCCAAATCAAACGAACCTTCCCTTCAGCTGCAGTTTAAGTTCCATGGATGATTAATTCGAGGTCAATACGACAGTAGTTTTAGGCTCTGTTCGATTCGGCTGAAAATTTGTGAACTGGACTTATTTGAAGTATACACTAGTTTTAGTTACGGAAACCTGAATTGAATTAAAATGATCAGATGAACTTCCTGTTCCAAGAACAAAGCTTATGTCTTAAAAGAACTTAGCTCACAATCTTGTCATGTGTGTATTTTGAGTCAGAATTTAAGCCTGCAACATCTTTAGGTAATATATATATATGCTTTCAGTTTGCATCTGCTGCGTTTGGTTCATAGGATCTTGTGTGATATGCTTTCAGTTATGAACTTATATCAGCTTGAATCAATTTTTCCGTCGATCCTTAGTAGTCGTGTTTTGGTTGATACATTACGCCTTTTGGAGGGGATTTGTTCGCTGCAGTTGAAGGGGATGTTCAAGTGTTGCATTTAGAACTGGAAGGACTTACTTGCCCAGATGCTCAGCGCGAACCCACCCCGTGCTTTTATCAAGACTATTGGCGACGTATACACATATACCACTTGGTTTTCGGCATGACCATATCAGTGACCTTATCGCGCAAAGAGAGCTGTTTGAAGTATCCAGTGTTCATTCATGTTTGTTTGTACAGGTACATTTGTGCTCAATTCATCTCATTCCAGATTTTCAGTTACATTGAATAATTGAATAATAAGCATTGTTATTTTGCATCATTGATTCACAGATTGATCCTTATTTATTTGAACTTTAACAGTTTAACTATGTTGTAGATTTCTAGATAGCTAGTACTTGGGTACCCACACAATGTGATCTTCAGGGAGAAAATGGCACAGTGGACCGCTGCCGGGCTTCACATTCAACATCCGGAAAGCAATGTGTCCAGGGTACCACAATGATGTATCGCGATGGCAAACTGCGACACCCTCTACCTTGGTTCCATCAGCTGCCGTCAATAAAACCTCATAAGGCATGGTTTTCGCAACCGTGTGGCAGAAAAACACTGCATATGGATATCCTGTCTTATGACAGGCAATCACCGGAGCATTGTCATCTCTCATCTTTCTCTTTACATGAACGATCTTGTATTCTTTTGGTGAAGGATGATCTCCTGTTTCTCGTACATTAGTTGATATCGCCTCCACATTTCGTCCCAAGTTTGATATGCTAAAATCGACCATGGACTCCAAAGATGTGGCACATGTTTTCTTTTCACCCTTGATGGGTTTATTTTCACATGCCTGGATGGTCTCCTTCACTGCATCAGCCTCCTCTGAACTGAGGTTAAGTATTCTGATAATATCTGGAAAATCCTTTGACGAAAATGGTATTGAATTCGCAACATGTCGAGGTAAGAATGTGGCCTCATCATTTGCAGCTCCTAAGGAATTGTAGTTCAATTTTCTGCCTAGTTGCATATCTTTCTCGAAGAAGAAGATGGTGACATTAGGCTCATTTTGAACCTGAGATGTTGGACGTTCGTAGTCGTAACCACCCCCATCATTTTGCTTACCTTTGTCCACACCTACATTAGGCTCATTTTGAACCTGAGATGTTGGACGTTCGTAGTCGTAACCACCCCCATCATGTTGCCTACCTTTGTCCACCCCAACATTAGGCTCATTTTGAACCTGAGATGTTGGACGATTTTGAAGTTGAGTTGCTGGACTTTCGTAGTCGTAACCACCCCCATCGTGGTGTCTACCTTTGCCCACCCCTACATTAGCCTTCTGTTGAAGATGAGTTGCTGGATTTTCGCAGGCGTAACCACCCCCATCGTTGTGCCTTCCTTTGCCCTCCCCTGCA
>JAYMSL010001099.1:0-18750 GCA_036897195.1 Plantago coronopus
CTGTCTTGAGTTTTTTATTAGGTAACTGGGCGAATTTTTCGACTGTCTTGGTTTTTGTATTAAGTAACTGGGCGTATTTTCTCAACTGTATGGGTTTTTTTTATAGTAACTGGGCGTATTTTCTCAACTGTCTGGGGTTTTAGGGACCATATATGCGTGCCTGGTTAATGTAAGGAACCAGAATTTCTGTAAGCTTATGGAAATTATGGAATCAAATGAGACTAACTCTTCAATAATACTATCACCATCCACCACTGTGATTAAACAATAAAGAATCAATATTAAACTCATTACACACACTAATCAGGCTCACTAATCATGATGTTAATAAACTAAAATACCAATTTTTAACTAAATAAAACACAATCCCATAAACCATTGAAGACAGTGCAATAAACAATAAGGTCATCCAATACAATATTACAATAAGAACGACAAAAGTGAGCCACTATATAATCATCTCGTAAATCGTAATCATCATTTAGTGAATAAACTAAACTAATTAAGCGACTAAACAGTTAAATTACTGTTCCATTAAGGGAAAAACTTACATGGTGGGTTCTGCAGCTGGATTTTCTTTGTTGTAATAGCCTTCATGATCAGAGTATCAAACCCAAAGAAGACAGATTTGTTCTATCTTCAACTATTTGGGAAGATCGGCCGCAATTTTGTGGTTAGGTTTTTATTTAGAGTTTAAGTTAGGGATTATGTTTTCCCGCTCAAGATAACGACGGGATTGTTTTTGTTTAGACTAAGTCCAACACGTGTCCCGTAATTTACATTTTAGTTTTGTTTTTTACCAGATTAAACCAGAAGGTGACAAGTGTTAAGCGTGTCACTTCCTCAGGCGCGTGCAATAAGTCGCCACCCTCCGGTGGCAAAAATGCTCGGCGTATGTCATCTTTCTGGTTGGTTACTGTACCATATATCAATTGTACCATGGTAATATTTCGTATATAAATTGGCACTGGTACAACTTAGCGTATATTTTCTGGATTTTAGCCATATGATTGTCTTAAATAATTACATAGAGACTATTTTACCCTTGATTTCCTAAAAGAAAGGCCTTGTTTGTTTGATTATATATACTCTTAATATATATATCCAATCCAAGAATTTACAATTTATTCCTGAGCAAAAAAGAAGACTGAAATAAATTTAACAACCAATTTTCCTCAACAAAAGAAAAAGAACTTACATTTATGTTCACAAAACATTTATATAGAAAGAAATCCATCAAATTATACATTCACAGTATATAAGTTAATGCAATCCCATTTGTTGGGATCTCCTTAGACCCTTAGAACCCCTATATAAATCCCTCTATCACTTTTACATTTTCTACAGGAAAACAAAAGAACATAAATATTTTTCATCAATGGCAAAATACAGTTTCATTTTGTTTCTCTTGAGTGTTTTAACTGTCGCTGCGTGTGCCAATGCAAAAAATACTACCAAGCCAGATGTACGACAAGCAACAATTTCTCAAATTCATAATTATTTATGTATATAATGGTCGTACCAAATTTTACATATATGAATACTAATGTGATTAATTCATTGATCCAGGAAAGCAAGAAATGGTGTATCGCTCGAGCATCAGCTCCTGATGATAAGATGCAAGGTTTTCTAGACTTTGCATGTTCGCAGATAGATTGTGGTCCGATCCAGCCAGGAGGGGCGTGTTATGAACCAAACAGTTTGATAGGGCATACATCGTATGCCCTTAACTTGTATGCTTGCAGTGATCAAAAGAATTTATGCAATGAGGAGATTGGAGAGAAAGTTACCATTGATCCATGTAAGAAACTTTCTGTTTACATGAAAACATCTACATAAATTTTGTACATGTTCTAATTTTTTTGATTTTTTGTTGTGATGCAGCTTATAAAGATTGCTACTATCCATACATTAACAGGTGCTATCCACACTGCTGAAAGAATGGAAGTCTTAATCAAATAGGATCTGTACTAGAAATATTTAATGACTTTGTGTTAGCTCAACTCATTGGGCAACTCATTATTATTTGAGAATGATGATACAGGCTTCTCCATTTGAGTTTGCTGGCCTAATTAATGGATTTTTAGTATTGTGGAATGATTACTTATCGTTATTTCTAGAGAAAAATAATATTTAGGGATTATTACATATACCCCCTGCTGGATCACAACTTCTCATCCGAATCTCACTAGATGTAACAATTACACTTAAGTCCTAAATCCGAATTTTAATAAACAACAACAAACACATCTTTATTATTGGACTAAATTGCAATTTCCAGACTTACTATAGTTACGCTTTCGCCCTAAACTTTATTTCTTTTACATAAATGATATTTTATAAAATGATTAAAAATTATTAAAAACAAAAAACCAAATTCTCCATTAATGGAGTTTGAAGAAGAAGAAACTCCATTAATGGAGCTCATGTTCT
Organism: Plantago coronopus; assembly: GCA_036897195.1. Classification (NCBI taxonomy): domain Eukaryota; kingdom Viridiplantae; phylum Streptophyta; class Magnoliopsida; order Lamiales; family Plantaginaceae; genus Plantago; species Plantago coronopus. Next base: position 2,434 of record JAYMSL010001099.1, read on the forward strand.
TCTTCCTCCCTTTTTTTTCCGTTTTTTTAAAGGGATCATGACCGGAAAAGTTCTGGTGGCGGAGCCCACCGGGAGCTCTGTAAGCTCCGCCCAGATCTGGGCGGAGCAGGCTCCGCCAGCCATTGGAGCTTATACAGCTCCGGTGGCGGAGTCCGGTGTTCTGCCACCGGAGCTTCTCTGGTAATGGGCTGCTTGAAAAAAAAAAGGAAAGGAAGAGGAAGAAGAAGATAAGCTCCATTAATGGAGGTTAAGTGTTTGAGAAATTGAAAGGTTGAAATGATGACTATTTGTGCAAAATAATTATAAAATTGAGGTTAAAATTGAATTGTAAAAAAATTGGAGGATATGAATGTAAAAAAAAACTGTACAAGACTTGTATGGTTACTTAGTTAATAATTTTAGAAAAAAATCGGTTTAGGAATTATATATAATCGTTTCATCTAATAGGATCTAGGTATAATTAGAAATTCTAACAGGGGTACTGTATGAAATTCACCCTAATATTTATCTCTTTGAACAATAATCAAATTAAACCGAATTGTTTTCCGTCTTGCAATATGACAGATTTTTCCTTTTGTTTTCCTTCTTAGTTTTTCCTTTCATAAAAAAAACGACTAAAAATGGTCTGCGTAAGAATTAATCAATCAAAGTAAAACATAAAGAATACTACTTCTTCCGTCTCTCACTAAGCCTCCCATTTGATTTTGGGTCAACAAAATAAGGGGAGAATTAATTTTGATTATAATGTTGGTAGTGGAAGTGAAAAGTAGATACTAATTGTTACTGAGATTTGAAAAGATAGTGGGTGATTACTTTTGAATATGTATTTATTATTGTTAGTGGAAGTAGGATGTACAAATTAAAATGAAAAACTTTAAAAGGGATACCTAAAATGATAAAATGAGAAGTTTAATGGGAGACGGAGGAAGTAACATATATCGAAAATATGTTGAATATGGGCAGTTTTTTTTTTTATAAACTTTCATAGATAGAAATTACGAAATTACTTCAGAAGAGGATCCGCAATCCGTACAAAATGTCTGTCTAATGCTCTTAAGAGAGCGATCTATGCGGATCAAATTAGAAAGCCAATCAGGGCACATATCCAACATATAAACATGATTACAACACAAAAGAGGGTTCAAGTTATCCCTATGAATGATCGTCTGGGGGTTAGTTCTGCAAGAATTTTGATCTTCACAATTCTTCCAGTTAGATTCTAGCAACGTCCTAGCTTCTTCCAGTCTTCTTTTAGCTATCTTATCGGCTAAGTTGTTGCATTGCCGATAGACAAAATGCACCTGTGCTGCAGTGGTGCTAATCTTCCTCCATATTTCCTGCATCAGTCTCGAGTGCTTCCACTGTGGTGGTACCTTCCTGTTTAAACAATTGGCTGTATACTTAGAATCAGTCTGAATAATGATATTAGATATGTTCCACTGAATGCATAAGTTCAATCCAAGTTCCACAGCTCTAAGTTCAGTAGTGTCAACATCTTCTTGGCCTGTGTAAGAGGTGGAAGCTCTAATAAACTCTCCTCTATGATCCCTTATGATGGCACTAGTGTAGGCTTTATTGAGTTTTTTTATCCAGGGCTCCATCTGTGTTAAGACAAACCATCCCTGGGCTTGGAGGTTACCATTGACATATTATAGATGTCTTGAATCATTTTTTATCAGTCCTTTTCATAGTTGTGAAAAGATCTTGCATGCTTCTGAGTAATTTCTATTTAAGCTGGTAGTTGTTCATCTTTTCTTTCCTGAATATGCAATTATTCCTTGCCTTTCACATAAGCCATAAGCTAGTTAGAGTAGTGAGATGTTCAGCTTCATTATCTTTCTTATAAAAAAAGAGCTTCAGGCAAAGAGTTAAGACTTGTGTCAGAGAATGCTATATTCCTAAAGGTGGAGAAGGCAGGGCACTGGCTACATAAAGGAGATTCAATGCAGTGAGTTCTCTTAAGGAGTTGAGCAGTAGGTAGTTTATCTAGTAGAGCAAGCCATAAAAAGAATTTGATTCTAGGGAAGATCTTCAGCTTCCAGAATTGCTTCCAGGGCCAGGAAACTAAGGAAGGGTTGTTAAGGTTAATGGAGAAGGATCCATCTTTGGTAAACATCCAGAAAGTTGTGTCTGGTGTGGAATTATTAGGGGGTATGTGGGAGATAATTTCCTCAGCTAAGGGTTGGGGAAGCATCATCAATAGTTTATTCTTATCCCAACTCCCATTTAAGGTGAATTCATGGACAAGGTTAAGGTTATTGGTGGAGTTAGACTGGTTTGGTTGGTACAGGTCAAGAATCCTACTATTCATAACCCACTTGTCTAGCCAAAACCTAATGGTTTTACCATCTCCTAGTTGCCAAGAGATGGCTTCTAAAAAAAGGTTCTTCTGAGCTAAAATGTTCTTCCAGAGAACACTGTAGTGCTGCTTGAGTGAGGAGAGAAGTATATCAGTGTTGGGAAAATATTTTTGTTTGGTGACTTGGTACCAAAGAGAATTTTCATTTTTGAAGAGTCTCCAAATGAGCTTGAGTTGGTAGGATTTATTAAGAGAGGAAAGGTCCCTAATTCCCAGACCTCCAAGGTGTTTAGGTAAGCAAGTTGTTTTCCAATTGACTTTGGCTCTTTTATTAGAATGTTTATGCCCATTCCAAAGGAATTTCTTGTTAATGGAATCAATGAGGTTAATGCAGGTAGTGGGGATTTTAGTAACTGGCATAAAGTAAGAGGGAATGGTATTGGTAACTGTTTGAATGAGAATGGTTCTAGCATAGGAAAGGTATCTGTTATACCAGGTGTCAATTCTACTTTTAATTCTATCTATAATGCTGTCAAAGAAATCCCTTTTCTTCCTTCCAAGCATAAATGGAATCCCTAGGTATTTGTCCATTCTCTTGTTGGTTATAACTCCTAGGTCTTGAATGATTTGTTGTTTCCTGTGTCTAGTAATATTGGGTGAGAAGAGAATTCTAGATTTATTCCAGCAAATTGTCTGTCCAGAGGCAATAGCATAATGGTTAAGGCATTTCTGGATGCTCTTAACTGATTTCTTAGTGGCTTTGCAGAAGATGAGACAGTCATCTGCAAAGCATAGGATGGGGATTTTTGGACCATTGGGACTGGATTTGAGACTGGTGAAGCTGTTTAGGGATTCTTGCTCTAACATGTAGTGAACAAAGAGTTCTTGACACAGGATGAATATATAAGGTGATATAGGATCACATTGCTGAGAAAGATTATTGTTAACAATAAGTTGAAAACTAGCAGTAGTGATGCATTGTTTGATCCAAGAGATGAAGGTGGGGTGGAAGTTGAATTTAGTAAGGGCTAGCAAAATAAAGTCTCATTCCATCCTATCATAAGCCTTCTCAACATCAAGTTTTAAGGCCATAAAGTACTGTTTAGAGTTCTTTTTCCTGTTCATTGTATGAAGGAGCTCATGGGCAAGAAGGATATTGTCACTAATTTGCCTGCAGGGACAAATGCATTTTGATAAGGAGATATAAGGGAGGGAAGGCAAGGTCTGAGTCTACTGACTAGGATTTTAGATATGATCTTATAGGCCACATTACAGAGAGATATAGGTCTAAAATGTGAGACACATCTAGGGTTGGGTCTTTTAGGAATAAGAACAATATGGGTATGGTTAAGGTTAGGGGGGCATAGTGCTGGTAGTAAAGAAGTTTTTGATGAGGGTGCAAACCTCATCCTTGATAGTAGGCCAGAGTGTGTGGTAGAATTTAGCATTGAGCCCATCAGGGCCAGGGGCTTTGTCAGCTCCTATTTGTTTAGCAGCTTCACATAATTCTGTGTCAGTAACTTCATAGATGAGATGGTTGTTTTGGTCAATGGTGAGATTATGGAGTTTTAAGTTAAGGAAAGGTCTTAGATCAGTATTGTTTGTAATGTTTTGAGCAGAAAAGAAGGCCTTGAGGGTGTGAATCATATCCTCTTCATTGGTTATCCAGTTCTGATTTTCATCCATAATTCCATGAATGAGGTTTCTTCTTTTTTGGTTTGAAGCAAAAGCATGGAAGAACTTACTATTAGAGTCTCCCAATTTGATCCAATTTTGTTTAGCTCTTTGAGCCCAATATATACTCTTTTGGTAATAAAGTTTATTAAGGTAGTTTCTGAGGTTGTTATCAATCTGGCCACTGATGTCAGGGTTGGTGTGGATTTGCATATAATTATTATTAAGGATTTCTTTGGTTCTATTAATAGCAGAGTTCAAGCTGTGAAGGGTTGCCAGGGGCCAAGTGGTAGCTTCAGTGGCAAAAAATTTAGTGGGGTTAAGGAAATCAAGGGGATTGCTGGTATTTTTATTATTGCACCATAGGGATTCAAAAAGATTGTGGAAGGATTGATTCTCAAGCCAGGCTGATTCAAACCTGAATCTCTTAGTTTTAACTCTCCTTCCTTGTCTAGTGTCAATAATCATAAAGGTATGGTCAGAATTACAGGCAGAGACATTTCTTATAAAAGTACTAGGGAAGTCAGCAAGTCAGAAATTATTGGCACAGGCTCTATCCAGCTTCTCACAAACAAAACTAGGGCCAAACTGTCAATTGGACCAAGTATACAGCGGACCACAGTAACCTAAATATTCTAGGTTACACACATTCAGGCAAGTTCTACATCTATTGATTGTGTTCCAATTAGGCCTAGCACCTCCTAATTTTTCAAAGGGATGTAAGTAGCTGTTGAAGTCTCCACAAACAAGCCTAGGCATATTCACAGAATGAGCTAAATTAGCTAGGTCAGACCATACATGTTCTTGTGTCTGAGTTTGTGGGCTATTATAGACAGTTGGAACCATCACCGGTTTGCTCCCTGGTGAAATGCAAAACTCCGCATTCACAATCCTTTCTGATATTTGGTACACCTTCATGTCGCCGAGTCCTCCTTTCTACAACAGCCAGAAACCCCCAACTTGAGGATATTGGGGATTTGGGGCAAAAAGTTTGTATCCCGTAAAGTCAAGATTTTTAACAATGCCTTCTGAGGTTTCAGTGCTAGCCCTGGTGTCCATGAGCAGGACCAGAGATGGCCTGAAGTCCTGGATGATGTTCTTCAGTTCTCGTATAAATTCCGGCTTCCCGGCTCCTCTCACATTCCAAGCTAAGACCTTCATGGAAGTTAGGTCAAAGTTTGGGTTTTAAAGATTGGTTTGATTTCCGCTGCCTCTTGGCACCGGAGTGGCTGATATCGGCGGGCTGATACCGTTTTCCACCTGTGAGATTCTCAGAGAGTGGAAGATTTGGGGGCCTAGGAAGTTGTGGGCTGGGAAGTTCTTGTAGAGAAAGGATATCGAAATTGTCATCTTCGACATTCGAAAGATGATTGGTTCTGAGAAGAAGGTGTGAACGTTGAATTCGTTCGCACTGATTCTCTCGAAGGTTTTGTGTAGTTTTTCCAGATTGAGATGAATTGTGCGGGTTATCTCGGATTGGAAAGAGAGGCTAAGGTTTTGAGGGGATGGGGTTTTATCTGGGAATTTTGACACGCAAGGTGAGATAGGGAGGGGGAATTACCGGAAAGAGGGTTAGTGCCGGTGGTGTCGATGGCCAAGGTAGCTGGTGAGGAAAGGTTTCCGTCTGGCTGTGTGGAGGTGTAGGTGGAAGAGCCGGTCGGGGGGAAGACCAGACCGGGCGGTTCAATGGGGTTGGGCTTGGGAGTGATGGGCCGGTTGGGTTCAAGCCCAACGATGTCCTGGGTTGAAACATTGGAGGGTAGGCAGCTGGGCTGGGACGAAAAGGAGTGGGCCGAATTGGCCCACGAGGGAATTGTTGGTATGGACCTTGGTAGGGGGTTTGCGGGACCAAATGAATTGGGTTTCCCTGGAGAGGTTGGAATTGGGGATTTAGAAGCTGATGGAGAAGGTTCTGAAACGGCTGTGGAGGGATTTGATTGTTGTTCCAAGCTGGTTGAGGGGGTTGGAATGGAGGCCTTGGATTTGGTTCCGGATTTTGCCTTTGGAAGCCTAAGTTGGACTGGTTTAGGGTTGATTGGTTTGCACCATTTTGGAAGAATCCTATGTTTCCTTGTTGGACTTCTTGGGTTTGATTGTTCGGAATGTCCACTCTCAGTCGATTCTCCATTGCAATAGGTTTACAAGGATGATAGTTTACTTTCATATTCCTCAGATGTCGCGTCGGAGAACGCATGTACACCAGAGGTGGCCCTAGCTCTTTCGACGTTTGCATGGATGTTTGCATGGTTGAGGGGGATGGAGCAATGGCTAGACTGGCCTGGCTGATTGGCATAATGAAATTTGGAGAGGCTATGGCAGCTTTGGCTGGTGGTGGTCGTTGGTGACGGAGTAGAGAAATGGCTTCCTGGAGAATTCGAGGAGTGGGAACCATTGGGGGGGGGGGGGGTGCGAGCATTGCTCGGGGCTTCTTGCTGGGGGTTCACTAGATCCGGATTCTCTAGAAGATTGGTAGCAGGGATGCTTTGGAGAGGACGGGGATAAATCTGGTGGATTGGTGATGGTGTGCGGCTGCTTCCCGTGCTCATGTCGGAACTGGAACTTGAGATCTGGATTGCCGGATATGGGAAGGGTTAAATCCATTGCAAAATTGCAAAGGACCAAAAAAGTAAGTTGGAAAAGAAATGAAATGAATTGAAAAATGTGGATAGTGAACAAGTGACAAATATTACTTGTTCAAGGAGGAAAATGAGTAAGGGAGAAAGGAGTAAATTCGGAGCCCATAAAATGATGCAAAATTGCAAACTCAATTTGAGTTTAGTAAACTCAACTTGAGTTGAGAGGTAAACAAGCAGACGTGAAATCTTACAAACCGTTTGGTAGGAGATAATACCGGTTTTGGAGGCGATGCCGACTTCAAACTCTCCGTTTGGTAGGAAACATGAGGAAATGAAAACTGATTTTCACTCCGTACGAAAAAACCGAAGCCAAGCCTCCGAACCAATCGGAAAACGCCACTTGGAGTTGGCCAAAACCGGATTTCGTGAGCTCTCCTAATATCATGTGCTAATTAAACCCCATAATGAGCAGGTTTCGCCGAACTCCGGAGTTCGGATGTTTCTGGCTTTCACGAGCTCTCGATCTACAGGGACGGGTCAAGTCCAAACCCAAAGCTTTGGGCTGTAAATTTTCGTGGCCCAAACTCGCAAGCCCAGTAAGAATTCCCAGGTCAACATAAAAAAAGGTCCAAGTGCACATCAAAGTCTTCAATTAAAAGAGTTGAAGAAAAAAACATCACTCATACCAAACAAAGAGTTCAATTAACTCCCAATCCAACTCCACTTAAAACCCACATTTCCTACCAAACACTTGAAGAGTTCAACTAAAATCTTTTCGCGAAAACCGGTTTTCAATTTCGAAGTTCAATCAAACGAAGACTTCAACTCCGGTTTTCAACTTTGGTTTTTGTCAACTCCACTAAAATTTTCAAGAGTTCGGTTGGGAGTTCGTGAAGCCTCGAGTCCTACCAAACGGTCCGTAAAGCAAAGGTACTGGAAAAAAGTTAATCCATAACTGAAAATTCACCCAAACAAGTAAAATAAAATAAAACCCCTAAATCACAATTAGTATGCCCTAATCACTGTGGTCAAATCCATAATTAGCAGGGCGACTAACTGACAGTCTACCAAACACAGCCTTATTATTCCCTCCTCTTCCCGTCAATCCTTTTTCCAATCCACGAACAAGAGACAAATTCAACCGGCGAAGAGAAAAGTCCCTGTTAATTGCAACAGAATCACCACTGCAAACCATTCAATAAGCAACCATGTCTTCCTGGCTCCGATCGGCGATGAACAAGGCGGTGGAGGTGGGGAATAAGAACAATCTCACTCGCAGTTTCAAAAACTACGCCGACACCGTCGTTCACCACGCTGGCCAAGCTGTGGCGGAGGGCGCTAAAATCATACAGGATCGCGTTGTGAGTTGATTTTTCTCTTGCCTTTTCGCCATTTCATTTCGCGAGCTGGATAGAGTGTGTGGATAAATCATAAATGTAATTTAGTGACATTTGGTTGTGGACAACTGATTGCATGTTAAGAGTATTGGTGCAGTTACCAATTGAGGTTTAATATGGTGGATTGAGGTTTCAGACTTTCAGTGGCATTTTATGCAATGTAATTTAGGCAATTTGTATTTCGGATTACTATTTGTTTATTTGGTTTTATATTACTCTTATTGCATGTAACAGTGTCGGTGCATTAACAATTACTAGTACATTTTATGTTTCATATTAAATTCTGCCTGTGAAACAGAGATGAGGTTAATTTGGCGGAATGTAGGTCTTTGTATTATTAAAGCATAGAGCTTCTGTTTTTTCTTTTTGTGGGCAATATGATATGCATGGGAATGAGCCAATTATGCTTAGTTGGTTGCTCATGTATCTCTCTCATTTGCTTATATTCCATTTACTTGCAGTAAGGTTGTTTAAATGAGGGGTTTTGAAAACATAAACGATAGGACTGAATAGGTTTTAACATTTGTAGCTATCCTGTATACATGAGCGATAGGACTGAATAGGTTTTAAGACCTGTAGGCTATAGCTATTCTGTATGTGTGGATTTTGTAACTCGGTCACTCTTTGGATCTTGGCATAGGTTAAAACTGAAATAAATAGTCCTTTTACCTGAACATAGAGATTCATGGGTCACTCTTTTTCTATGTTCCCTGCATACAGTACAACTTAACAAGCTTTTCCTTTGTACTATAACTATCATCAGGGAGGACAAAACTTTAAGAGCTTCAAACAAACCGTGAAAAGGTTGGAGGAGGCTTCTATTTCTTGTAGGGGACCTGAGAGAACTGAATTGATGAAAAGATGGGTAGCTGTCCTGAAAGAATGTGAAATTTCTTCCGGGAATTCTTCTGAAGATAAGGAGAGGCCTGAAGAGATGAAGAGCCCAAGAAGGCAATCGAAGGTTAGTACTCGTATCTGGAGTTGTTCTTATATTAATTACTACTTATATACGATATTATTCTTTAACATGTCACTTTCTGTGGAAGTCCATTCATTTCCTATTCTCCAATTTATACTTAAGCAACTACCCCATATGTGAGTTGGAACTGTTAGCTGCTAGCATGTAAATTGTACCGTAAAATCGGTTTCGTACTGAAATGACTGAAATGACTTGCTATAATGTGATTAGTCTTCAGATACTTCTGTGAGTTCTTTTATTATTAAATCATACAGAGGTTCCATTTGATTTCCTATGTGTTTTTTGTGGTGTTTGTATTCCTACCTAATTTGGTTTCACGCCTTAAACTAATTATGCCATAACCTTCAAGTGGACAGGTGTTATTTTATGATCCAGATATTGGGGGTGAACCAATGAATTTCCGTGATGTCTTTCTATATAGTCAAGCATTGGAAGGAATATCTATATGTATGGTAAGCAGCAGTTTTTTTTTGGCATTATCTTGCATTTTTGTTGTATTTAATATTTTTGCATTATAGTCTGTGCATCATTGTTGGTGACTATGATGCTGGTTATATTGTGGACCTTTTTTTTTGGGAGCTGGAGTTGTTAAGCTATTGTCTTTGTTTCAGATCCTTGAAGCCCCAACAGAGGATGAAGTTTCCCTGCTCCTTGAATTATTTGGGTAAATTGTTTTTCCATGTCAGTTTATGCTCCTTGTTGTGAAATCCTGTATTGGTTTGTTATTGATCACTCCCTACTGCTTTTGTGTACCTGCAGTCTGTGTCTCACTGGAGGGAAAGAAGTGCATAACGCAATCGTGAGCAGCATTCAGGATCTTGCGAAAGCCTTTTCAAGCTACCAAGACGAAGTTCTGGTATCGATTTGGAACTATTTTATCTTAGTTGTAGAATACTGTTGATCAGTGCTGGTGGCCTAATCGTTCATATTCACGCTCTGTAAATACGTAACTACAGTCAATTTCATATTCACAATGCCATAACTTGTACTCCCTCCGTCCGCCAAGAAGTGCACCATTTGACTTTTCGCACTGATTTTTAGACAATGAGTAAAATATTGAGATATAGTACAAGTGGGGTATATTGGAGTAGTAAATGAAAAGTAAAGTAGTACAAGTGGGGTTGAATTGTGGTAGTATATTGATATATAGTACAAGTGGTGTAGGAGTGTGATTTAAAAGTAATAAAACTTTTCCTTTTTGGAAACGTAGCATTATTAAGCGGACGTCTAAAATGGCAAAATGGTGCACTTCCTGGCGGACAGAGGGAGTACTACTTAGAAGTTCTAGAATGATACTTCTTGTTCATATTATTTGGCATTCTTTCTATTTCAATGCAGATCTGATCAAGCGACTGACAGATTGGTATTTGTGCAGGTAAAGAGGGACGAACTGCTCCAGTTTGCTGAAGGAGCTATCACAGGATTGAAAGTCAATGCCGAAATCCAAAGGTATTAAAGTCTGCTTATTTTACTTCTTCGGCTGCATATGCGTTTTGCTGTTAAGAAAGTGTTGTGGTACACACGGTTATTGTCACATATATGTTTGATTGTGAAATTAGAAAGCTAATGTACATTAGGTATACCACCTTATTCATTTTCTAGGAACTTTTGCTTAGCATTTATGTGAGTAAAGCCATCGCCTTTTGCCCGAAAACCTACCAATTGCATGAAGTTTTACGGAGGCCTTACTTATTAGTTGCTCCCTTATCCGTTTTCCTTCAAACATCTCATACCAAGGCACTTCGTTAGTTTCTTTTAAATATTCTTAACCTCTGTTTGCACATGATGACGCAAACACTGTCTTGAATGAGCAAACTAAGATATTTGGAGTTTTACATATAGTTGCCTCGTTTATGCAAAACCTATACCTACGTACTGGTGCTGGTGATTGAGCTATCGACTAGTGCAATTTCTCTGTGGCATTTTATGAAATTAGGTTTTGATCTCATCTTGCTTAAGCTCAATTCCCTCAAAATTTCATAAATCTGAATAGTCTGTTAAACTCTTTAAATCATAATGAGTTTCAGGATAATACAACTATTAACTTGTTGATAGAGAATGTTTTTATCTCTTTGGCACCCCCTTTTTCCATCAAGTTAAATGAAGTTTTCTGACATTTTGCCTATCTATGTTTCCCCACTTCTTTCCTGGAATCTGTTTGTCAATCACAGAATCGATGCTGAAGTTTCCAAGTACAAAAAACAACTTGAGGAATTACGAGCATCGCAAACTCATGGTGGCGATGGTCATGAAACAAATGATAAAGACAAAACTGTGCCATCAATAGAGGTGAGTTTGACTGTAGCATCCGTTATTCCTTTCGTTTATATTTATTTTTCTGTTAGTGTGTTCTTTTGGGTGGTCATACTTACAAAAATCAGTTGCATTGATGTTAAAAGTGCATGAGAGCCGTCACTTGAATGCTATATCAGTGCAACAACAAAATGTTAATTAGCTCTGCTTGGTTTTGTTACCATACTAAAGATTTATTTTACCAACTTCTTTTTAAGCCCTAAAGTGTGGTATGAGGTCAGATTATTTTTCTTCTGTAAGCATGATGTTTGCACCATCCAGGATAATGGCTTAATTGTATTTGAAAATCTCTTCACCAAATTTTTGCATCTAAGTTCGACTGAAAGTTTCAGAAAACCAAATATTCCTGTACTCTATCTATGCCATCTGTTGAGTATGATTTCAGGTTTTGCTCCTGGTAGTAACAATGTAAAGTTTCCTGGTTCAGAAAACCAAATATTTCACTATAAAATGGCACTAAAAACCTATGTTTTAAATGCCGGGGTTGAACCGGCGGTTATACCGGTAAAACCGGGATGCCGGCCACCCCCGGCACGAAATGGGCTAAAAACCGGCCAAAATACCGGACCGGTATTTTGGCCGGTTTTTACGGTATTCCGCCAAACCGGATTCCGGTGCCGGTCCGGTTTGGCCGGTTTTTCAATAATTTTTTTTAAATAAAAACAGGCAGAGATCCCCAAATCCAATTCAAAACCCTCGCCTGCTCTTCTTCTCCCAAAACGCCCACCGTCACACACACCTCCCACACCGCCTGCTCTTCCGCTCTCTACTCCTCTGCCGCGGCGCCGTCAGTCCGTCACACCTCCCACACGTCACCGCGGCGCCTCCAGCTTGTCCTCCCCTCCTCCTCGGCGGCGAGATTCCGGCGAGGCGCTCGCTGCCTCTCTCCTCTCTCTCTCTCTCTTCAGCTCGCCCCTCTCTTTTCAATTCACAGCTCCTCGAAATTTATAGCATAACACCTGACTTGAGTTGGAGCATAAAATCTGGAAGGGAGTGGGTTTCTTAATAAGGTGTGAATGGAGGAGATCGAGGAGAAGGGAAAAGAAGAGAGGAAACAAGAGAAGAAAGATGGGAAAGCTGCAAAAACACGGCTTGTTAATGTTGTTGCTAGTTGTTATTGCTAGGTCTAAGTGTTATGGGCTGGGCTATTGATGTTTACTGGACCATGGGGTACATAATGATTTTGGTAAATCATAATGCAATGAATTATTAGTTGTAAGTATTACTTCCTCCGTCCCAAATTAAACTTCCCACTTTGACTTCTAGTCAACAAAATAAAGGATTGAATACTTTTGATTAGAACTTTGGTATTGGAAGTGAAAAATAAATATATTAATTGTTAGTGGGTTTGTAAAGGTAGTTAAGTGATTACTTTTGAATATATTTATTGTTGTTAATGGAAGTAGTATGTACAAAAATGAAAATGAGAAGTTTAATTTGGGACACCCAAAATGACAAAATGAGAAGTTTAATATAGGACGGAGGAAGTATTAAATTTTGATGGGAATTTGGATATTTTATTATTTTAATGTCGTGTTCATAATGTCCATTTTTATTGTTTTATATTTGTATTAGTTTTTATATGAAATTAAAATATGTTTACATATATCGACATAATCATGCATAAACGGCGTATGCCGGTTCTACCCGGTTCTGCCATTTTTGAGGGCGGCCGGCATAATACCGAAATCCGGCATTTAAAACATAGATTAAATGCTGCAACACTCGTGTTAACATCCCGCCCATCTGTATAAGCATAAACATACTTTGTAAGTGATGCACATTAATTATCAAACAATTGAAACATTCCACAAAATGAAACATCACCTAATCTCTTCACGTTTCTTCTAACAGACCTCGCTCCTCTTACACTCCCTCTGCTCGTTGATAAACTAACGAAAGTCTCAAACTCAGTTTCATCATTACTACAACTGTCATCAGTAAATTCTATCTCATCTTCATCCTCATCTTCGTCCCCTTTATAAATAAGACAGGTTCTTCTTCAGAGCACAATACAAATTCAAAATCATCACTAAAAACATCAGCATAATATACCTACTAATACTTGAAGAATTATGATCACTGCTTTCTATAGAGTCGTCTTTGTCATCAATGTTATAACTCTGATCATAGTCGTCTGATGGATCATCGACACTATCGCCCGGAACTTGGTATGGTAGTAAAGTAGAAAATATCTAATCAAATGCACTGCCAATGGGAATTCTAGAAGCTGGTCAGCAATAGAAACACTCACATTGCTGATATTGCATCCTGCGTTTTCTCTTCCCCATCGAACTCCTATGCATACTACAGATATAATCAGATTACCCAACAGAATTACGCAAACTGAAATTCGATTAAAACCAGGAAAGTGGAGAATATACTACCCACTTCTATGAAAATCTCGTCAGCAACTCTTCTTCAGCAATGGCTCAAAAGGGGGGAAGTTTGAATGAAAAAAAGTAGACAGAAACAAGATATTTGCCGCCTCGTATAATATCCGGAAATAAAAAATGATTTCTCCTAACTAAAGCACGTGTCCATTTAGATAAAATATTGTAAGGAGCCCACAGACACAGTAAAAAGTGAAGTGTAGGTATGTAGCTAATGGACCTAAAACATAGGCCCGTATTGGATTCCATAACACAATATAAATGGACGATTTGAGCTCTTAAATGGCCCAGAAAATGTACCTAAAAACGGGCCGCCCATAAAAAATTATGGGGCACTGAGTGAACAGACTGCTCGTACGTGTTTAGGACCGGCCCTGTTGAGTGTAAGGTGATATTAACATACCCTCAGGATGTGAGAACTCTGCCATGGTAATTTGGCATTAGACACACCAACCGTGTGGGGAATCCTCGCGCACAGCGTTCGGCCAAGATGGGACATGAAGTAGAGGCGCAGGCGCTCTACCTTTTCGAAAGTAAAAATAAACTTAGGACCATAACTGCAAGGGAAAAGAGTTAGGATACCTAAGTGCAATTTCGAGTAGCTTGGGCTTGGTACGTAGCAAAGTGGACCAGTCACAGGCCACAATTTGGCAAAAACTTGAAAAATGTGCTGGAATTGAAAGAGGGAGGAAGACAACATCTGTACGTATATATAAAACTGTAGAGAGAGAAAGAAGAGAGAGATAAAGGAAAAGAGGGTTAATTGGTCGGTTTGATTGATCCATACACAGAAATGGCAGTGTCTGGTGGTTCTTTGCAACTCTCGCTTGAGCTGGGGATTTGCAGGAGCCATGGACGCAACACCAATAACCGATTTCGTGTAAGTGTTGTTGATTCATTCAGCTCAATTTCTCCTGCTTCATTCATTTCATTTAATCTCTATGTGTTTTTTGGACTGCAGAATGTGAAAACAAGAGGTAGATTGTGTCTATTGAACACCAACTTAGCGTCGTCTTCAATTTCACTGGTACGACCTCAATTTAGGGCTATTTCATTTTATCGAATTTCACGAATTTTTGTTTTCTTCCTCGGCTCATTTGTTTGGGAAGTATTCGTTTATTTTCATCATTTCGTTCTTGTTGTCGGATGTTTGAATGATCTTTTCACCTGGCGTTTATCGAGGGTCTTGTAACTTCAGGGTCTCTAGATGTTTTTTCACCTAATCTTGAATTTCCTATTTTCCACTAATTTCTCCTAGTGCTTTACATAGTTTACTTATCATATTACAGCAGCAGTATTGTTGGAGTTCTAATTTTTCAAAGAGAATGCGCAGAAGAGTATGCACTATCCCTTGCAAAAACCATCAGTTCCGGTGCCATTGTTCTCTAACCACAGGCCCCTCACTGGATGTTTCGGCCATAAAGAATGCAGCCTTAAATTTAGCAACGAGGTTAATTTTTTTAAACCCAGTTTATTTTAGATTGGTATTATTAGTTTCTAGTCGCATATAATAATTTACGAATTCCTACAATGAATTGAGGTGTTACTGTTACAAACCACATTACGTAGTATTAAGCCTGCACTGTATAAGGTTGATCATAATGACAATGGGTTTAATCTAGTTTGTTATGCTTGTGATGTTTCTGCTACTAGCTATCTGAAATATTCTTGTCCTAGCAGAGCGATGCCAACTTTAGAACGACTGTTTTAGTATTCTATGGTTAGCTTTGTTTTGGTAAGAGAAAAAGAAAAAGAAATGAAAAACTTGAACAAACAGAGAGAGGAAGAGAGGAAAACGAGCAAGCATGGAGCCAGGGGTCAGCTAGCAATTCTCAATAGAAATTCATATCTGATAATATATGTAATAAGGCTTCCACTAATACAGTGATTGAAGACGTGTGTAGTAATGAACTGATGAAATGAAATTCAGCTGGATTTTTAGTTACTTGAGTTGCTAGACCGCTAGTTTCGAAACCCAAAACATGCACTCTCATGTTTCTCTTAAAACCGCAGAAATTGGTACAATAAGGATATTACTTGAAAGTCTGTCCAAAGGAGTACGGACTTTCCATCAATTTGAAATTGCCCACCATACTTTAAGTTAATCATAGAACTCATGATAAGTTGATGGAGTACAAACTTCCTTGAGTAAAAAAACTATGTTGAAGCATGGTTTATACCGGTAGCAGACGTGGAGTTATTATGCTAACTACTATTCTTTTTTTTTCTGGTGACCTCGGCAATATCTCTTTAGCAAAGCACACCAATGTATCCGTGTTTGTACTAATTGCTAATTCTTTGTTTTATATTATTTTTGTATTGGAGAATCTTTCCCTAATCAGTTCGAGTGTTGCAGATCATTTAACCATGTGCAAGGAAACCCTCTTTTAGTCAAATTGGCCTCAGCAGCTGCTGTTGTTGTTTTTGCACTGTGGGGACTTGGGCCACTTGTAAGACAAAGCAGAAATATATTTCTACATGTTAGTCCCTTTACATTTGCTTTTGTTGTCATTGGCCAAAATTGCATTAAAGAATTTACATCATTCAGTTATTTGGCTATGCTATGTTGTGTCAGCAGAAGAACGATAGTAGTTGGAAAAAGAGTAGTACATACCTTGTTACTACATCATACGTTCAACCTTTGCTGCTGTGGGTAGGAGCGATGTTCATATGCAGGTCAGCATTC
>JAYMSL010001100.1:0-17500 GCA_036897195.1 Plantago coronopus
TAATGTGCTTCACCTACTTGTGAAATTTTATCTATTAAATAGATAAGAATGATAGAGATAATGTGCTGAATGTGGAAATAATGTTAAGAAACTTTGGTTTAACCCTTGGTTTTCTTTCAAGAAGGGATCCCATTGTTTTGTTTTTATCAGTACAGTTAGACCAATCTGTCATTTATGGGTGCATCATATTGCAAAGCTTGAGTAAATTAATTGAAGATTTGAAAACATATTTCTATTTCCCAATTCCAGTATTAAAATGGTTATTTACTTTCTATTTGTCGCTTGTATCATTATTTGTACGCTTGATCTTCTGTATATCTTGAACCATCTGCAATCAACTTTGCCATTTACTCCGCATTAAAGATAAATGAGAAAATTGAACCACCACCGACCAAAACAGTTATTTTGTTTGTTTGTATCTACTGCATATAATGCATCAATTATTGGAATTTATAAAATTGATAGTAGTAACACAATACTTGTTGCTACTATTATTAAAATTTCTTTTTTAATGTGCTGAAGGTGAATATAGTTTGTACTGATGTGTCTGGTTTATGTGTATTGAATTAGATGGGTGGCAAAGCAGGTGAGTGAGGTCAAATTGGAAAAGGTTGAAGGGAAAGCTGGAACTTTAAGCACACATGGCATGGTGCTTCTGAAGACAGAGGTTTGTTTTGTGCCTTTTTCCGTACTTGATAGATCTTTTTTGCATTGACTCAATGGAGTATAATATCATGATTTAAGGTAGGAGTTTGAAGTTATACTGCGTATTTGACCGTGCAAGATTAATATGTTATGTTGATATTAATGTGGATCTGTAGGACAGACAACATATATGCAACAAAAAAAGCTTGCTTCACTTCGGAATGGATCACAAGAAGAGATTCTGTATATAATATAATTTTATCATTTTTCTTGTATTACAAAATGAAAATTACTTGAAGGGAGTGTAAAAAATTGGACAGTTTATCCTAGGCCTACAAAGAAATTCTTATTTATGCGAATCTGTGTTTCTTTGTTACTGGGATTGAGAATCCTCAATCCAGCCATGTGTTCTTTTTTTCTGTATTAATTTTCCCTTTTCGCGTGGCTTTAACTTTATCAAAGTTTTGGGCCATTATTAGTTCGTCCATTGGTACCAGTAACATTATGTTTAGAATGTAAAACTACTAGATATGCTCAAACTATGCTTTAAGCAACGTGCTTGTTCGCTTCAGCAATTTAAATCACCGCCACCCGGAACCTAAAGAACATGTAACAGTCTATTTATTCATATTTTATTTGTGCAAATTTATTTTCGAAGTGGATTGTTTTGGGACTCAAAACTTGTAAGTTGAACTTGTTGCTTAAGTAGCTTGAATTGGTACTAGTTGAGAACATCTTCAAGATGTTAATAGAAGTTGTTTCATCCACCTAAAATGAGGTTACGGGTTGCACAGAGAGTTTAAGTGTTGAGTCTGGTTTTAGTTAATTTAAACGAGTAAAACTCGCAAGTTCTTGAATGAGTAAAACTTGCAAGTTCTTGGTCTGGTTGTAATGTGGGCAGTAAACACTAAAATGAATTGAACTTTTAATGAGTCTAGTAGCCTAATGAAAACTCTAAGAAATACATTTAAAGTCCTGCTCTAAGAAAAAGTGCTTGCTTCTTTCTTTTGCCTGTCTTGGTCTTTCTTTTATTATTTGTCTTATTTTCTTGTTTTTTTCTTTTTTACTTGCTGCTTCCTATTTCTTGTTCTGGAGCCTTGAGGAACTCGAACGGAACAGACCAATCTGTCCCGATGATTATGTGGAGAAAGTTTTACACTATGCAGTGACCTCGGGGCCCCTTCCCTTGGATCATCCCTGGCCTTTGTTGCCTAAATATGTGTTGTTCTGTGTCTAAATACGTATTGTTGTGTGCCTAAATATGTACTGACCAGCTGGGCCTTAAAAATAATAAAAATAAATAAATAAATAAAATCGCGGGTCAACCCGCCCCGCCCGTGTTGACCCGCGAATTTTAGGTTTTTTGTGTGCCTAAATATGTGTTGTTTTGTGTCTAAATACGTATTGTTGTGTGCCTAAATATGTACTGACCAGCTGGGCCTTAAAAATAGACAATCAATACAAAAAAAATAATAAAAAAAATTCACGGGTCAACCCGACCCGCCCAGGTTGACCCGTGAATTTTAGACCACTTGGAGTGGTCTTTTTAAACAATTTGTAAACTTACAAATAGTTGATGTTAATGGTAAAATAGCTGATATGTAATGTAAATAATCGATTATTTCATGGTAAAATAGTTGATTTGTTATGTAAAATAGTCGATATTTCATGATAAATCGTTAATGTTTATTGAAAAATAGTTAATGTTTGTTGTCAATAGTTGATGTTTGTTGTGAATAACTAATATTCATATTAAAATGTAAATAAATTATGTTTTTAAGTGTACTCTTTCAAAAGTTTCTTATTGTAAAAAAAATTAAATTGTTAACTACTGTATTATGTTTTATGGCGGTCTTTTGTAAGACATGGTTTAGTGTACAATAAATTATTTCATTTGGTACAGTTTCTCTAACATAATTGCTTGAATTGTTGAAAATTGATAATTATCTAACATAACCATATATATACAGTAGTATTTTGAGTATTCGTACGAAAGAAAGATGTGTACCATTCATATAAATCTTTCATTTCCTTGATATGTCTGATTAGAATGATTTATATTAGAATGTTCTAAAAAATTCTAGAATATTTCTTTGATATTTCCAATTGAGAATGAGTTAAATATTTCTAGAATGTGTGTTGAGTTCGAGCATGTATTTCTAGAATTTTTGTTTGAATCGATCAAGAGTTTTTTCTTTCTTTTTTTTTAAACGGGAAAGCGAAGGTCTATAATGATTCTTCATTGTGGAAATTAACTAAGGTTAACAAGATCTATATAGAACCTAATGACAAAAAAAATTGATTTTCCATTCTTTCTCTACTAAATCTCAATTTACCTCCATAAATGTTAATATTTACACTCATATACACATTATATTTATTTATTTGTTGTCACTAATAAATATTTTTTAAATCCTCCCTGATTGTGCTCAATATAAATTTATGGATTTTGAACTATGTTTAATTAGTTGAAAACACATTGATATGGTTTATGCATGTGAGAATGTTCTGTTAATTAATTAAAGTGCATAGACAAAATTGTAATTTACCACACTATGAAATAAGTTGATGCGTGTGAGAATGTTCTGATAATTAATTAAAGTACATAGACAAAATTGTAATTTACCAAAGGTAGCTAAATCAAGCTTATAACTCAAGGATACATTGATTGTTAATTTTAACACTGAGTCCAACTTTCATTTTTCTCTCTTCAAAACTCCGGTTACTATTCTTGGATTAAGAATTCTCGATAATGTTAAACCTTAACGGAGTGCCAATGATTCTGAATATTCTTGGATGGTATGACTATAAGTAACAAGTATGGCCACTCAAGGCATGTGAAGTAAATTTGACCAGGTGGGGATGGTGAGAAGAACTTGGACCAAACTCAATGCCCTTGGCTTTTAGGTAGGTGAACATGTATTATAGTTCCCAGTTCTGTCACAGAGTTGAGGGGCACTTGATAATGGAAGTGTGTACTTTTGATTGTGTTTTCTCTTGCTGGCTGAATGTTTCTCAACCAGGACTCTCTGGCAAGCTTCGAGTATGTGAAGTGGAGGATGTTCGATTTCTCTTGGAATTATCGCGTGTCGTTGTTTTACAGACAACACCCCACTGAGGAAGCCTTTAATTAAGTAGACTTGCTGCTTTTTCGCCTGTTATGTCGGTGAATAAAAGCTTGAGGATGAAGAATGGGATTTGATTCTCGACCACCATAATGTCACGAGCAGCAAAAGGGAGGGCGGCAGCCACGCCAAGACAATTGTAAGTGTCTTTGGCAGTTTTATCAGAGTTGTTGATCCTCATGAAATTTATGATGAAACAAGCATCCAGAAGCACCATTGACTTCAGAGAACAATCATCGTAGGTCAGTCATAGAGATAGTTCTTGCGCTCCTTCTTTCCATCTGCGCACCAATGAAGGCAGACGTACTTGAACTCCTCTGTCCTCCGGAACTCTTGTTTGCCGTGGTGATAGGGACCCAACGAAACTGATATTGGATCATAAACTGATGGCTCACTACTGTTTTGCCCCTAGCTCATCCGCAGGTATGAGGACACTTTTGTGCATCCGGCCTCGACTTGGCAGCCATTCTTTCTTGATGGTATCGATATCAATATGCAGCAACGACTTGACGCTAGCAGCTGATGTTGGTTTGGGCTCCATTAATGAAGCCAGCACTTATTTTCACTGTTAAGTTATGTGATTCTTGAGCTATGATATATTGCAAATTATACTTTATAGGATTAAGATGATGATGGGATGTGTTGGTCTTCGTCAATGCACTGAGCTAAACAAATTTCATGGGCCACATCAAAAATTAATTTCATGCAAATCGAGCTCAGCTCTCCATCTGTTTTTGTATGCAAATTGAGATGAGATAATAAATTCCAGGGCCAGACGTTAGGGCTCACACGCATGTTGCAACTAATTGCTCGAATTGATTTCAAGAGGAATTTCTATATTAAGTACCTGTAACGTATATCTGTAATGTGTATCTGTAATGTATATCCTAAGTTACACGTCAGAGAGTAGTCGTGTATTTCACGCTCAACTTTCACCTACATATAGGTGACCCCGTTCCCCTGCCTGAATCCGAAAGCAGCAACTAAATACAACAAGTTGTTTTAGCTTCCCCTGCTGCTATAAAGATAGAATGTGTTTGGTAGCTGCCTCAAAACACACATGAGTACATGACATACGACCACACAATCTCCAACTCCAAAAGCCTCTTCACATCATTGTTTACTGGCAGATAGTCTGCTGAGGCAAACTCTTGAATGATAGAAGTTCGCAAGATAATCTGAGGATGGAAGTTAGGGCAGCCTCGGCATGAGGCTCCTCCCCCAGCAGTACTTTGCTGGCTAGAGTACGACGGTTCTTAGGATTATTGACAACCAGATCGCCAATGCATTGAAGAGCCTGGAATTGTTATAACATTCAACACTGAACGTCAGAAACTTCTACAAAATCTGCATTGATAAACTTCTACAGATATACCACATAATTGACAGGTATACACAAGTCAGCTTACGACTACAGTACAGCGAACAGCAACAGGAGACCACTGGCTTTCAACTCCCAGCATCGACTGCACCTATTACAGTCTTCGTTTGTTTACTACTAATTGTTCTATCATTCGTGCAAAATTTTGTGCCCTGCTGATCAATACTCTAATACAATGAGATGCCTAATCAGTTAGAGACACAACATAGAAAGCTTGTAAGAACTATTTCAGAATATTAAGTGCCATGCAGCACAAATTACCTATGAAGTCGAATTATCGCTTCTAAAACTCATCCGACAACACCCTGCATCAGAAAGCATAGACCAATCACTCATCGCCAAGAAAGACACAATTTGACTTAACATCACTAACAGCACAAAAAGGTAACATTGTTAGTGAACATAATATTAAAAGTAAATGGAAATAACAAGTGTTGCAAAAACATCAAAAGAAAACCCAAACAGCATCAAAAGGAAACCTAAAACTTGAAGTTTTTCTTCTTCGATTTGCTGTCCTTGTCCTGCCGTTTCCTTTTCTTCTCATTCGCAGCAACCATGTCACTAAAATCCTCCCGCTTTGTATGCAATCTCTCTTCTTCTCTTGCTTCCTCATATTTAGATGGCAGAACATTATCCATGCCTTCCAACTCTTCAGGTGCCAAAGTGACATCGACTTTATCCGATTTCTGTCCTCTCAGTAGCTCTACCCTTTTAGCAGCAACCTTATCCTGCGCGCCAGTGTTGATCAAATACGTATGACCTGGTGCAAGTAATATTCCTGGAGTTATCTTCTCTTTTCTTTCTTCAAGCACTTGGTAGAGAGGCCTATCTGGCTCCTTCCTGTGTTGTTTTCGGAGGTCTATTACATCAGGAGTTTCAACACCAGTAGTAGGACTGCTTGATAGACTTTCAACAGATTGCCTGCCATCCTCCATCTCCTCATCCTCCATCATCAGTTCTCCCTCGTCCTCCTCCTCTTCTTCTTCCTCCTCTTCCTGCAATTCACCCCAGCGGTCAAGAGGTTCTTCATCATAATATGGTTGCTCAGGTAGCAGGACACCAAATACATCTCCATAGAGCGAACGACCACATTCATCAACAGGTGGTTTACCCCACTCTCCATGTCTGTACCCAAACTTAGCTCCAGGTGGAATAGGAGCATTCAGACCCGGAATTTTCAGATGAGGATACGAAGGCGGAGGCCCATATCTCTGCATATTAACTAGCCAAGGCGGAGGGGCACCTTCAGGCATGCCAAGAGCCTCCTTCAACTCCTGAGACAAAGTCCCCGGTTTCAACTCTCCGCGTTTTACCTCAAACTCTTTTCCCTCGTAATACAAATCACCAAGCAATGTTAATTTAGGCTTCGTCTGATGCTTGAAGAACGCATCTTGCATAACTTGATAATCAATCTGCATGTTTCCCATTTTCGGTTGCATCCTTTGACGCTGCTTCTGTTTCAGCTTTTTAGTATCTTCCTTCTCAATGTATGCTTGTCTAATTTTCTCAATTCCTGTAGCAGCAATGAAATCCGGAAGTCGAAAAGGCTGTTTCTCCATACCTCGCTTCCCCTGCAAGTATTTCCTCTTCTGTGACCAGTGTCGTGGCACTGCAACTGTGTTTCGATATGACTTGAGGAATACCAGCAGCTTAGGGTCCGCTGCAGTTGCATCCCACACCTCAACAACATCAGGCTTCGAGCTAATTTGTTTGAGATGTGCAATGTTCATTCTACGTTCAAGCTTTTTCTTCTTGTTAGATACACCCTTGGCCTTATCCTTATGCTCGGCATACTGTTCTTCTTCTTCTGAATCCGATTCGTTCTTCTTCTTAGTAACCTCTGTTTCATCTTTTAGATCATTATCCTGAGTCGCAGCAGGTTCGGCGAAATTGAATTTCTCAAATACTTCACGGAATGCTAGGTCGTACTCACCCTCTAACTCTGCTTTCTCCGGTACGTACTCGATCTCTACGAAGTCACGTACCTGAGGATCAGAGACTTCCTTAGAACTGTCCTCAACGTTCTGCTTTTTGTTCTTTTTCAGTTGGCGTCGCCTCCTCCGTCGCTCGATCTCCTTAGCTTTTTTGCTCGAGTACTTTTGAGGTTCCGAATCTCCGTTCGACGGAGCATGACCAATGACGACGTTCGCCGCGAGTTCAACTGACATTGTTCCGATTCGCAGAAGGCAGAATGTTCCAGATATCTTTCCAGGTTCAGGAATTGATGGTGGTGGGAATGAAAATCAATGGGGGTTATGTAGGTAGAATATATAGGATTACAAAGATGCATAAAATCAGAAACCAAATACGTATATAATTAGGATTCCGTGTCTTATTTGAATTGGATTCCAACTGTAATATTGATTACAGACTGTTAAGATCCAGAACTCGCTGCTTATGTGTTTTGGACTTAAAGCCTAAAAACGTGTTTGTTGTATTACGTTTCTTATGTCGCTATTTTACTTAATAGCTGAGATAGCATTAGATGGTGACGCGTGTTCCTAATCGGACGGCTACTGTGTAGTGGACGGTTATGGAAGTTATTCCGTTGTTCGTTTAAATACTTCTTCTAGCTCATTTGCAGAGCTAAGCTGATTTTTGTATGAAACTTCCAGCAGATTTCTCTCTGCAATTTGAATACAATCCAATCGTGTTTGGTGAGTTTCGTGTATCTTTAGATTGGTGTTCTCGTGATAGAATTCCGATCTAACACAGACTTGATTCAAAGACGAACAAAGAATTTGGAATTCGAGGCTCGAGATCGAGCTTAGAGCTCACAGAAATTTGCGAACTCCATTAGGAGATTTGATAATTCTTCGAGATTTGGGATCCATTCCTCTTCCGGTTCGATTTGATTCGCTGATCCCGGGTGAGTGGTGATGATTCGGGATCGAAAGAGAGGCAATCGATCGCGAAACTCCATTAATGGAGAATTTTGAGATCTTGCTCCTACTGTTGAGGTTGATTCGAATTGAGGATCATTGCTAGAGCTATGTTTATTCAACCTGAGAAAGAGATGAGAGCTGTGTCGAAACTCGATCCATTAAAGGCTTGCTGCAAATCTCCGAGCTCCGTTAATCCCCGAGGGCATAACTTCATTAGTGTTGCTTGGGTATGCAATTCTGATTTGCGAACTGAGAATACCTGCTAATGGGGAACAGATTATGCACTGAAAATCCAATACATACAAGTAAGACCAGACACAACTTCAAACCATATAAGCACAGCCAAAATAGCAAAAGCCGGAAACTGATTTGCTATTTGTTTGAACAGAAAATTACAGATCGTTTATATGCATGCTGAAACTAGGCAGCATATTGTTAGAAAAGCAAACCAGTATTTTCAAAAGTTGCAAATTTCAGCTAATACCAGCAGTCCAGCACAGGTCATCCTCTCATGTACACTTATATTATATATATGATGCAATATATTCGTCAGCTCCAACTTGTGACCCTTTGTCCAACTTACGAACTTGCACCAAAAATTCGGACCCTTTGTTGAATGGGAGCCCTGCAGTACGGACAGGTCGCTTTACCTTTCTTGGGATAGCTGTCATTGCAGTTTGTGCAGATGACAATATGAGCACAAGGAAGGAAAACAACTGAAACTTCATCTTGCATGCATAGCATGCATGCCCTATTGTCATTATCTTCATTCTCGGCAGACTTTTCCGTCCTTATCCCAGTAGACTGCTCCAGCTCAGTGGATTCAGCAGACTCCTTGAGGCGTTCATATTCCTGCTCAAGGCGCCGCAGGTCATCCTTGTGCCGCTGGAAATCTAACTCAATCTTCAGAGGAAGAGCTTCCAGCTTCCGCTTGTTATTAGCCTCGGAAGATTCTTTCAGGCGGTATTCTTCTTCCACCTGAGAAAGAGCTTGTTTCTTGGCTTTCTGTTCTTGCCTCCATTTCGCCTTCACAAGTATACATAGAATTTATCAGTTGGTATCAAAATCACAAAAAAAAAAAGCAATAAATTACAAACTAAAGAATTTGAAATGCTGAAGGCGGGATGTGAACTTACTGATGAAAAAAGTGTAAGCTAAAGATTGATACAAAAAAACGAAAGAACAGAGTATTCGGAACATTGCACACAAAGAGAGCAATAGATTCAGAACATAGTGCACAAAGAGGGCAATACATTCAGAACGTTAGTGCACACCGTCTACTACAGCAGGTCGGGAATGCACATTCATGTAATACCTGTTGCTGATGTGAATATAACAAAATTTTGTTGTGCCAAATGACTACAAGAGTGCTTAACCAAAACTATTATACCGTGTAAAAGTAATATCACAATAAACGACAATATAGGAGAGAAAATAATAAGCTACTGTCACAAAATGTTACAGTGCTTTCCAGCCATCAACTAGAAGCTTAACTTGTGAATAAAAATTATAAAAGAGATTCGGCAAAACATAGGCTAGTAACCTATAATTGCGAATGAGTACATATTTCCAGCCACCCAGCAGTAATCCGGCGGTTTTTCTTCTTTTCCCGTTAAAGTATTAAGTATAATATCGGAACATAGCTTATATACTATAGATAAGGTAATAAGATAGATATCACTCTTGAGGAGCCTGCACGACATAAATCAAATATCCTAATCAAATCACATCCAAACATCTCCAACGAGGCAACATGGAGACATGATACTAACATAAAACATGTTACACCACTACATGATCATCTGAGTATGAGTGTTACAATCAGTGGAGAAAATCACAAAACACATGTTACGCCACTACACGAATACAAGACATAGGAACACACAACTTTGAGAACAAGGCATCAAAACATGAAATCACTTAGCAGATCTAACAAATGAAAACAGCTTTAAGAATACGCGAATAGGTTGACTTATTTCATACCTCAGCCTCCTTTGTAGCTGCTTCGATTCCCACCAACTCCTGCTGCAAATCAGCGATCTTCTGTTGCTCAGCAGCAATTTCTTCCTGCATTTTAGCTTTCAGTTTCTCCCACTGCAAAAGCCTCTTCAATAGCTTTTTCTCTCTATTTGCAACCTCCAGACATTTCATTACAGATTCAGATGCATTTAGTTTATTGCACTCCATCTCAGCTCGAATTTCAGCATTCACAGTCTCAAGCTTCTTAACAGCAGCATTTGCACGATCCACTTGACCACTTGCTTTCCTCAGAGCGTTCTCCATCTCAGAGAGCTTCTTGATGGTACTGTCATCTAGAGTTTGCTTTACCTTCTTGAGCATCTGCTTTTCCTCGTGCTCCATTCTCAAAGTCTTAAGTTCAGTCAAATCACTGCAGAGCTTCCGTGCAGCTTGAATTGCTTTTTGTTGGGCCCACTCTTTACGCTCCTGCACCTGTTTCTCCAAGTCCTTAATCTGACTAACCAAATTACGCATCAATTCATCTTTCAAATCCAATGACACTGGTTCCGAATTCTCATCAAGATTCAAATCCTTAAACTTAGTCATGATAGAGTTCACCACCTCTTGGTTCTTCACATACTGGGGTTCTCCAGTTTGCCTGACTGATCTCTCTGGTCTTTCACCAGAACCAGTAGTAGACAGTTCCACACCAGACAAAGAACTAGGGCAAGCCTGCAACTGGCTTTGAGAGTGCTTCAATTTCGCCCTAAACTCAGCTGTATACATAGCAACATTCCTTTTCAACAGCTTCATCATCAATGGACTAAGATTAAACCTCTCCGGACACTCAATCTCCTTCTGCAAAGTCATCTCGTTTGATAAAAAACCATTCATCCCATTCAAAGCAAACTCGGATGTCCCGCCATTTCTAAGACCCCCACCACCATAAAGACTACCCAAAGGGGTCATCTCAACAGGACCCTCATTTCCAAAAACTCCTCCCTCAGGCTTAGCAGTCCCACTCCGCAGACTAATTTCAACGCCACTTCCACTCCCCGAACTAATCTCAACACCACTTCCACTCTCCGAACTAATCTCAACGCCACTTCCACTCCCTGAACCAATCACAACGGCATTACCACTCCCAGAACCAATCACAGTGGCATTACCACTCCCACTCCCACTCCCAGAACAATTCTGAATGCCACTTCCACTCCCACTCCCCCAACCAATCTCAACCCCACTTCCACTCCCACTCCTGCTTCCATTTCCATCCACACGCGATGGCAAACTCGAAATATCCATCACGTTTGCACGATGAATATCTAGATCACTCAACAGCAAACACCAGAATGCATCAAGCTTACTCAGCTGAGGCCTAAATTGCAGTAACAACGCCACCATACACGCAAGCGAGTGGTCCACCAGCTGCCTCAAGTCAGCATACACAATCCCATTATCCACCTTATCGTCACCACTACTATATTGGAGAAATTTCAAGGTGTTATCGAAAATGTTAGTCGAAACATCCATCCGACCATTACACTGACCCGTCCTCAAAATTGCCCTCATAGCCACCTCCTCCGTATAACCTACATCCACGAGCTTCGCAACCGCCTGGTTATAGTAAGTCTCCAAACACTTCACCAGCATGTACTGCAAATGCTGCTCTTGGCTAACCCCAAAATCAGGCTCCTGGTTCGCTTTAGGGCTTTCGCTTGCAGGCACACACTGAAGCGCCATCTGTACATAATTGATGTTGTTACTGGCCGTAGAGTTATTCGGGTCGATTCTGGCCGATCGATTCCTCCGATAACTCCGGTTAGGTTTATCCCTTCCAGTAGAACCCATTTATCCACGAAAAGTAACTGTAAACCAGAAAATGGAAATGACAAAACCTCTAAAAGATCTAACTCGAAATCAGCTACATATGTGAATGGAGAAATGAAGGATAAACAGAGACTTACAGAGCGAAATCGAATAACGATATCGGAGAATTGGATTGAGCAAGGATTTGCAGAAAATTGGTTTTTTTGTGCTCAGGGGTAGTGGAGAAGATGGACTGACTGAACAAACACGATGATTTATAGGGGGTGTGTGCATGACACGCTATTTAAAATTTCTACAGAGGACTCCATTGGTATTTCCAGCAAAATCGGAAAGAAAATTTAATCTGTCTCAATATGTTGAGAACGGACATGATGGGGCATTACCACTACGATGAAAACATTTCAAATCACTAGTATCATTGACACGCGGAAATCTACGTGTAGTCGTTGTTTAGTATTGTAATTTTATTATATTAAATTTTTAGTATTTATGAGTAATTTTGATCTAAAAAATTTACAATAGATAACATTTTGATGTAGAAGTACAGATTAAACTGTAGGGGTATCGTTTTTAATTTTTAATCACTTTTTTCTTTTCTTTTCTTTTCATTTTTTGTAAGAAATGGTAACCACCCACTACTTTAGTAGTAACAACTACCTTGGGTGTGTTTTCTTAGGATATAGTAATAGAAATAGATGATACATTGATATGTTTATCATTTGTTAAAAAAAAAATTGATTTTTAAAAATAAGAATCCCTAATTGGACACTTTGAAAAATAAGTAGTGGTTACCTTTAAAAAAAAGATAAATAAGTAGTGGTTATGCCACTGACATTTAATAAACCAATCATAACTACTGATCTCGCATTCTAAAAAAAACCATTTGACATCTTTATGACTTTATTTGTCACACCAAAATTGAACTTTATAAAATAAATAAAAATTACCTTAATTAACAAGTGGTTATGTTATCACTTATTAGACTCCTCGATATACAACTAGAGAGTACGGTTAAGCTCCCTAACACATTATTTTTGCGTTTTGTGTTTGACACTCAACTAACTATCCTCCTTTAACACATCCTCTCTACTTTCACTCCTTTTTGTTCCTCAGCTCCATATTGAAGCCCGAGACGAAGTCCCACAAACTCTTCTTACTCAAGCAATCGCGACTAAGTGTTACTGGAAGGCCTTCTCCTGGCGCCGATATGCACAAGTCAGTGCCCATCAACTTGATTGGTGTTCCGTCCCCGTTGTAATTCCATTTGTTGAAACCCAGCCAATCCCCAGCAACAACATTCGATCCATCAGCTTTGATGCATTTGCTAGTCCAGAAGTGATGCAATACGTAGTAGCTCGGCCCCTTTGATTTCAGATCTGTTTGAAACCAGATAAAGTTAGTTTTAATCAAAGAAAAAGTGTAGGCCACTTGGTAAAACGCGTAAAATAATGAATAAATTAGGTACCTTGAAGTGTCTGCTACAGTAGCTGAAGTCTTTGATGGTAAGTTGGTATTAATTTTGAATACTCGTTGACAGTGCATTTAAATCCTATTGTTAGGTGTTCTATATTTTTAGATGGTCTACTTATCTTTATATATAGTTATGTAATTTATCAGATGACAATGTCAAATTTACAATTAAGAAAAAACAACAACCAAATACAATATGAAAAAATACATTCAAATTTTCAGTTAAGAAAAAATCAACCAAACGCAGTATGAAAAAAACTTCTATAGATTATTCTACACAAAATTACTGGTCAAAAGAGAGACTACTTAAATTAGTAGCCAAGAAGTCAAGAACTTTGGCATTTAACGTTCTTCCTTATCTCCCCCTACCCACAAGGAGATGGCATAATAGTGAGATTATCTTCGCATGACGCTGGACACAAGATATATGGTGTATCTATCTCCCTTCTTTCCTTTAGAGAAAAACACTTGATCACCCACTTGTTTTGATCGTCGTCCTTGCCAACGTAGAACACTATGCCTCCGTTGTCTGTGTTGACACATGGTACCCGCGTTGATAAATTAGTTCGAAGGAAGCATGCAATGTTGGTGTTTACATCACCGTCTAACTGGAAATTTCCATCATGTGTCTGAATTACATCGTAATTAAGCAATGAAATCATGTTTCTTGATTTCGAAAACAACTGAAATACTATTTGTAGAATCGTCGACCACTACCCAACCCCTACTATAGGTTGATTGCGGATATAATTGATGACTTCGGTAAAGAGTTTTCAACACAACAGCCCCATTACTGGGTCGCTTAAAAAGAAGATATATATTTTCTCTCATTGATCGCATGCTCCATAGTTCCCCATGATTATTAATACTCCAGAACTGGACACGGTAGTCTGGGTCACCTTGGATCCATGTATCTGATTTATCCTTAAACATATGAAACGTGGAAAGAGAGTAATATGGAGATGGATTTTTACGTGAGAACATGACATGAATATCAAACTCTGAACAAATATTCGGATTGTTTGTAAAAGTAGCTGCAACAATATTACCCCAGACTTCGAGCTGAATGGTAATGACAGTACTGGTAAAAGGGTTGTACATGAAGAGTAAGTATTTGGATCCCTTGACAAGTAACCAACCAGCTTTTGAATCAAGAACAACTAGTTTAGGACAAAAATAAGGATTAAACATTAACTTTTTGTCTAAAGATTTGTTCCGCCTGATAAATTGATGCGAATGAGGATCGAACATATGTGAATCTACCGTGTTTATTACCCAGGGAAGGTGATCTGGACAAGGGGCCAAACCTTGTGAATCCTTTGCTATTTTTCGCCATTCCTTGCAGACTGCTCCAAAACGAATCCGATCGAGATAGTGTAACTTGTTGTATACCAATCTAACCATGTCTTCTGAAACAAATTCCATGATCAAACTTGTTGTATTGTTGTACTAATAAACTAACTGACATAATGTATGGTATATATATAGTAGTTGGTCTTGGTAAACACCATGAAAATAGTAAGGAAAATAGGAAAACGTACCTTGTTATAATTAGGAAAACAGTCCTAGTTATAATTAGGAAAACAGTCCTAGTTATAATTCTTAAAACTTACGGTAGACTACTGAATTTCCATTATCAATTAATAATTAAAATATTCTCCTAATTATAGCTAGGGACTCTTATGAACACTGTTTGCTATGCCGTTTCAAAAACAAACGACGCCGTCTTCGCCTCCCATCAACGGTCTGCTCATCGGCCGTATTCCTCCGAAAATCTTGTCCTTTTCCCGGGGTCGGTGGCCGCCTCTATCTTCCTTCCCGTCCAGTTCAATTTCGACGGACCTCCTTCATCCTCAGCTACTCGGTACTCGCGCCGCCGCCTGACTCTGCAGCCTCTGATGGCCGACTTACCGCCTACTGACTGCCGCCTCTCTCTTCTATATATGTCTCATCCGATCTCCCAATTTATCGGCTATTCACTCATCCCATCCAAGACCAGGTAACCTTAAATTCTTGTTTTCATGTTAGTCACTTTTATCATAACTAATCTTTTTGGGTATCAATTCAGTTGTCGTCGTTGTTGTTTTATCATGATTGCGGTATCTGTTAATAAGCTTTGTGTTAAATTAGATTTGTCGAGGTTGCCAACTTAGCTCTTTTTTATTTTCTTGGACTTTTTATATGGAGGAGGACCAGGAGGTAGGGCTGAGCATCGGTCCGGAACCGAACCGAACCGAAACCGAAAAAACCGAAAACCGAAATTCTCAATTTCTGCGGACCGAGAACCGAACCGAACTACTTCGGTTCGGTTTCGGTTTTAACCGATCGGTTTTCGGTTTTTTCGGTTTTAACCGATTTTGAACCGATTTCAGAAAAAGAAAAAAAAAATCCTAATACAAAACATTCATCTCATTCAACTCTCAAGTCATGTGGTGTTCAATTCCTGAATTACATAAGAAAATTCTTAGAATAAAAGTAGGAGAACAGATGCAAAATTGAAACCTTTCGTGGTCATCCAAACATATTGCGGCTCAAATGACTTCTCGTATCTCGTATCATATCCAAACATATTGCGGCTCACATCTGACGAGCTGTGGTGACTGGTGAGGGCGGAGCTGTGGTGTGGAGACAGCTGGGTCTCTGGGCGACGAGGGGCTGCGGGGAGATGTGGAGATTGGGTCACTGCTGGTGCTGGGCAACGAGCTGTAGTGAGGGAGGAGACCGCGCGACGGAGAGTGGAGGGCGGCGGGAGGGTGGAGGCGGCAGGAGAGGGGCAGAGGAGCGAGGGGCAGATGGCGCCATGGTTTCATTCGATCTGCAATTGCAGATCTCAGATCTGAATTGAGTAAAAAGAGAAAAAGACTGGATAGATCTGGAAAAGCTTTTTCGTTGTGTTCAAGTTTGTTCTAACAGGTGGAGTACTGGAGTAGATATTGTAAGAAGAAAGAGAAGCAGAAGAGAAAAGAGTAAAATAATAAAAAAAATTTAAAAATATATAATAAGTGGTCGGTTCTCGCTTATAACCGAAAACCGGCGGTTAAAAACCGAACCGAAAACCGAAAATGAGGAATTATGTGATCCGAGAACCGAACCGATTTAAGCTCGGTCGGTTTTTTCGGTTCGGTTCTCGGTCTGTTTCGGTCGGTTTTTTCGGTTCGGTCCATTTATGCTCAGCCCTACCAGGAGGTGATAGTTATTCTGGATTACCCTACAGTAAGAATGTTGAGTAGATTTAAGGCGCAGCTGAACACTCAGCCTCAGTTCAGGCGCCTGAACGGGCTCAGCTCCAGCAGGTCCGCCCCTGCTGGAGCAAGCCTAAGGCTATTATAATCTACTTTGGATTTTTTATTGACTTTTTCCCGGTTGGATCTCATCAATTCAGGTAAGCTTATCCCTTTTTTTTATGTTTTTTAGGTCTGTATGTTATTTCTGTTTTAGTAATTTGATTAAATTTGTGAAATTAGTTCATTCCTTTAGTTCCTGTCCTACTACTAATATGTATAGGCTCTGTTTATTTGTGTATGCTTTTCTTCTTAGCTGACTAAATTGTTAATCTGCATGTTTTAAGGGAAAGGAAAAGAAAGGAAAGGAAATTGAAGGAAAATCAAATTCCTATGGAAAATGATGAAGGAAAATGATTGTTTTCCTTTGTTTTCTGTTGTTTGGCATTTTTTGGATTTTTCAGGAAAATAGTAGTTATTTTCTAATTAAGTAATTTTGAAGTCTGTTTCAATATATAAATTAATTTTTTTCTTAATTTTGCTTGTTATAAATACTAATTTTGAAATATCTACATTATTTATTTATCTATTTATTATTATTATTTAATAATAATAATAATTATTATTATTATTATTATAAAGTGGGAACTCAATAAATAAAGAATCAAAGGTCTATAATAATAATAATAATAATAATAATAATAATTATTATTATTATTATTATAATAAAAATAATAGTACTGAAATAATATTATTAACAACAACAATAATAATCATAATAATTATATTAATCATAATAATAGTACTAATAATAATAATAATAATAATTATTATTATTATTATTATTATTATTATTATTATTATTATTATACTAATAATAGTAATAAAAATAATAGTACTGAAATAATATTATTAACAACAACAATAATAATCATAATAATTATATTAATCATAATAATAGTACTAATACTAATAATAATAATA
>JAYMSL010001101.1:0-18742 GCA_036897195.1 Plantago coronopus
ACCTTGTTTTCATGTTCTCAATTATGAGGTGGCGATATCAAAATAAATAATGAGATCTAAAGTATCTGACAGAGAAGAGCGCAAATCATCTATAAAAGAGAGCAGTATTTTCATTGTTTCAGAAAGTTATTTAAGTAAAAATGTATATGAACACTCATATAGAATCTCAGTACATCTGTCATACTGCTCTATTAGTTGTGAGCTGGTCAAACTGCTCAGCTATCTGGATTTGATAGTTCCTAGCTCAAAGCAGATGCATATATAATTACAAATAACACTTGGCACTAACATGAGCCATATATGTACAAGGATCTATTAGTTTCGAGTCTAGATGTGCAATCACAAAATCATTCCACATAGAGCTACCAAGTAATTCTAACAAACAAGATCCCATGCAAAATCCAGAAAGAATATCTCTAAAAGAGAATCACAAAATTAATTATTGTACGGCACATAGATCCACTTTCTCCATTATTATATGTGATAAAAATTATGGAGACATTTAGCCAGAGATAGATAAAGAGGCAACTTAGGGGTTACTAAATGGTTTGGCATTGGCCAGCTATAATTTTCCGTCATTTTTGTAAATGATACTCTAACTTTATGTGAGGCTAATGCGGACGCAGTGTTGTCAATCCTACCAGAATCCCACTATCCCGGATGTTCGGAATTGGAGCCAAAAGAGGAAGGAGTTGGAATTGAGTTCAATTAGGAAATAGAATCTGAATAAAAAAAAAGGTAAAGAAAATAGAAGTTTGGAAAGTCGGATAGCCAGCTCAGATTTAGCAGATGGCTATCTCAAGCTTCAGAGCAGTAAGACTAGAACAGTTTAGTAGATCCTAGTCATCGATAGAGTAGAGACATTTGGTCAATTATCGTGGGTCGAAGTTGTAACACTACAATTCTCTCATTGTTTAGTGGAATCTTGGCTTGGTAGTGTCTCCCTAGATAGTCGAAGTTATTGACAAACTGGGAAAATTTCTTATTCATTCAATATCCCCAAAGATTTGCAGTTTATTTAATTATTTCACAACACCAGAGCGCTTTGAGGACATTCCAGGACAGCTAACCTCTACTCTGCAATGACTAGCATCGTGCCGCTCGTGGTGTTTCCCAGACCGAGCCGAGATAGTGAATTTTGGGCGTAAATGAGCAATTTACCCTCAAATTTCCTCGACTTTGCTTTTCTTCATTATACTCTATAAAGAAAGCTTTGTCTTATTATTATTTTGGTTACTATAAAGCCTATTTTCACATTACTAGTTCTTATAAGCTCATTTATAATGTATGCTATCTTATATAACTACAGTGTCCAGATTCCTACTCCACAATCCCACTATCCAGAATTTTTTTAGGTCACTGCGACGCAACAGAATCTGATATTAACAACACTGTGGACCATTAGAAACTTTATTCATCTTCTACTTTGTGTCCAGGCAGTGTCAGATATGAAAATTTGGCTTAATAAGAGATTAATCATGTGTGAAATGTTAGCACAGTTCAGGACACTGCAAATGTCTTCCGTAGATTTCTCAATTCCGTGCTTAAGTTGTTTTTAGAGTATCAGTATCGGGGAACGGGGATGGCATCGTAGAAAGAACAAAAGGACGCTTGAAGGATAGAAAGGATTGTATCATTACAGATATGATATTTTGCTTACGGATGGGGGAGATATAACAGGTAGTTTCAAGACAATATCTAACCCTGATTCAAAGATGGATAACTTTCCAGGCAGCTTATTAAACTCGTTCAACCCTGTAGCTAGGGACTCTATTTCTATAAATTTTAATTTGATTTCTTCCCTTGTTTCATGTTTATGTTTAACCATTCTATTTATTGATGAACTTTACTGAGAACACATTAGGACTAGCTGAGAAGTCATCAGCTTCAGAGAATATAAGGGAAGGAGGAATACGAATGATGAAATCCAGACGAGAAACAGATGCATCCACAACACAGCAGAGTTGTCCTAGCATACACAAGCAGTTAAGTTGTACTAAATCAAAACAATAACATAAACCTGCAGAATATGAATATGACTGTCAACAAGGAATGCATGATAATCAAGAAACTTTAATAAACTTACGCCATTCGAGTATGTCATTTTGCAACGGGCGGGCTACCACATTAGAAACAGGTTCCTAAAAGACATATAAAAGAGTATTAGCGATATAGAAGAGATCAACGCTCCGATGCAAAATCGAATATCAACTGCAACTTATAAATAAGCTGCATAATTATGAGTCGAGTGCCCAACACATACAGAAAGGTAATAATGCCAAGATAGAATGATACTTTGTCAATATTCAAAGAATTTTCTTAGATTTCTAGTCAGGAAGAAGCACTTTTCGAACCAAAAGAACTTTATAGGTAACATCATAATTTCAATACGAAGCAAAATTAAGTTCACCAGGATGACATTAAATAATAAATATCAGCAAATGCTCTTGATGATCATGACAATAAACAAAAAAGGCTTACTTTACTTAGTGCTTTAAGTTCCTTCTGAAGACGTCTTAAGCACGGTCCTTTGGCCATGAATGCATACAAAAAAATACTAATTAATTATCGGAATTCAGATGAGCTTTATCTTGTCAACCGTCCACGATGAGGGTTCCTGAAATAAAATCTGTGTTTAAACCTCCGAGAGATGGTTTCCAAGGAGAAGACAAATACAACAATTACAAGAACTAGTTCAAAATAGCATATTAAGATTATTGCCTTTACACCGTCTTCAAATAAAGATACATCTAGCTTAAATTGTGTTTATAATATGTACTCCCTCCACCCAGTCAATAGCTTCCCACTTTACTTGTATGTAGTTCAATATAAGAAGCTTGTTCTTAGACATAGCGAGTAACATAATAAGTAGGTACATTACAAGAATCTGTTTTACCACAGAAATCACATGACAAGAATAAAACTACAAAAACAAATTAATGCGAGAAACTACATTATCTTAAGACCTAGTAGAGAAAGGAAAGCAGAACAAGCAACACAACATTGAGGTGTCACACATATCAATCGACAGGATGGTGAAATTCAATAACTATTCTAAAGAGAAAAGGTAGTCTTTAATTGCTTCAGCTTAGCCTGTCATTTGTCGTATCCACCATAAAACGATATATATTCTTCAGCCATCAGGCACAGTAACATATCAGACACAAAATTAACCAAGACAATAACATTCCACTTCGATTTCTCACAAAAACAGTACTGAATGTAATTCCTAAATACACTTGGAATCTAAGCCACTCCCACACCGTTTACATCATAATACAACAAGGATTAAAAAACCAGGTGAACTTGTCAGTAGCTTAAATTAGGCAAAACAAAATTTATATGCACAAAATTGAAGAAATAGAAAGCACCCAGATTCAATTATGTTTCCTATAGCCTAAACAACACAACAAGAAGGTTAAAATAGATAATTAAGAGAATGATCAAGCAAATTATCGGAACCCTAACAACATTTGTGCGATCTACAGCGTTAAAAACAAACCAAAAATGAAATAAACAAACAAAATTGGAAGATAAAATTGATAAACTCACGGATAGAGATCAAGCTGGAGAAATCGAAGGGACAGTAGAATCGCAGTTTCGAAATACTTTTTGATCTCCGATTGTCATACGAGACTTTGAATGAGAGTAGTATTGTTTTTAGGTGCTACGGAGGATTTTCTGCGTTCCCATCAAATTTCCCTACAATTGCAGCAAGCCCCCTCAAATCTTTATAATTCTGCCAACCAATATAAAGTCGTAATAAAAGGATTAAATTGTTATTAGGTATAGGTCTCAAACAGTTACAAACGTATTGAGCCGGACTCAAAACATGCCTATGTAGCCCGAGGAGAGGGCTAGTACATGACCTGTGTAGACAGGATCCAACCACTGACCGATCCAATTTGGCCCGACTAGGGCCTCTATGACCTAAAACTTTATTAAAAAATTTATTAAAAAACAATAAACCATAAATACAATACCTTCATTTAGTAACCAATCCTCCATAATTCTTCCTTCACAAATTCTTGTGGTGTAAATATACATTAAGATTAAGTTTAGACTACCCGTATTTGCAATTTAGTACCCATAGATCAATTTTTTATTTAATTTTTTGCTAGGGTCTTATTGTTGTAGTTAAATGTTTTTTGGTTCATTGTGTTGATTATATCTTTTTTTAATAAGGTGATTAATTGAGGTTGATGACAGGTTTTGGGTTCAGTGCAAGACTGCAAGGAATAATAGGTTGGAATTGAAGAGTCCAGGCAATGAGCTAACGAGTCATGCTTCTACGAACCCTCTTTGACGCTCGAAGACATACTAATTCACGTTGTAATAAGACATACTAATTCATGTTTAGATGTGACCAATTACAACACATCATAGAATAACACTTATAGTCATATTATTCATTATCATTGAGTTATATAACTTATTTACACATTACATGAAAATATTTACAGTCACATCTAAACATTTGTTGTTCAGTCATATAACTTGTGTACCAATCACATCAGATAAAGTATCTGTTAGATCAGGCACTTAAGTGATTTTAATGATGATGATACTAACTTAAGTAGCTAGCTGATAACGCCTAATTATAATCTCTCTATCTTAAAAATGTAAAGGTGGTATCAAGCTTATTAGTCTCATGTTGTTTTGTAAAAATGAGGTTGTATGTAACATTAGTTATTCGTTTCCGCGCACGCACTGATAGATTAGCTCATTATTTATGTATATGTATAGGTAGAAAAGTAAGCCTTTGTTAAATGGCTAATACCTTTAGCAACTCTTTTTACGACAGCGATAGTTAAATTTAAAGCCCTCTTCGTATCACCTAATAAATTTGATAGACTGCCTTCCATCCAACTGAGATCTATAACACTCCAAAATTTCACGACGGTCAGGAAACAATTGATCTAATCACGTCATGAAATTTTGGAGTATTATAAATCTTTGTTGGATTGTAGTCTATCAAATTTATTAGGTGATACGAAGAGTGCTTTAATTTTAGTTATCGCTGCCATAAAAAAAGTTGCTAAAGATATTAGCCACTTAACAAAGGCTTACCTTCCTACCTATTTATATACAGAATGAGTTATATATCAGTGTGTGCGCGGAAACAAACAATTAATGTTACATTTATAACAAATACACATGCATCAACTTTAAGCACATTCTAGTGCTTCAGGGAATAAAACCTCCATTTTATAGCCATGTATGCTTCTCAATATGATATGCAAATGATGGGGTGAGGGTGAAGGACTGGAAATCAGTCGGCTGACCTTTGATCAATGCTTCAATCTCTATGAAGATTAGCTTTCAAATGTGCCCCTATTGTATCTATAAAAAGACAACATCGCAAAAGGGTGAGTTGCGGGCTCAGTAAGCATAATAAGTAACAAGTTGCTTAATAACTTGTAAATAAGTTGAAATAAGTCAATTGACCAATTGCAAGCACATCATATAACAAAACTTATAGTCACTATCTTCATATATCATTGAGTCATATAACGTCTTTACACATTATATGGAAACATTTACAGTCACATCTATACATTTATCGTTCAGTCGTATAACTTGTGTACCAATCACATCAGTATCTGTTAGATCAGACCATTTAGTGATTTTGATGAGGATACTAAGTTAAGTAACTAGCTGATAACCCATAATTATAAGCTCTTTCAATCTTAAAAATGTAAAGGTGCTATCAGGCTTATTATTTGTCTCATGTTGTTTTGTGTTCATCAAGTTTAGGTTTGCAGGTAAGCTTATTATTCGAGAAGAATCTAGGTGTGTCAAGGACTACATATCCCCCCCCCCTTTCAAGATTAAATTCTCGTCATGCACATTGCGGTTTTCATCCTCAAAGAATCGGACCTTCACTGCATTCTCTTTCATTTGAGCACTTAGAGCTTTGAGTTGAGTAGTGACCTCCACATCATCCAACACATCGTTCGTGGTTATCTTGTCTAGTTGTGACATGATTGATTGATACTATACTGAATGTCTTGATAGGTGGGGTCCACACTGAGTGAAAAATTGAAACACTCGAATTTACAATCTAAGGATTAGAACGTTCGGGTGGGATCGAAATGAAACGCTAATGTAGTGACAACCGAATGAACTCTTACGCTCAAATGTGTTTGTCAAAACAATGGTGTAGAAGTTAAGGTAAATAAATAAAGAGACCACCCTATCCTTTGTTTGGTGGCGTTTGAATGCTTAGGCGCCAAAGGGGGCTCAAGTGTGATTGGGATTCTCCAAACTAATCTATGTAATTTGACATTTACTTGTGGAGGCTATCTGAGCATGTTGTGGTATTACCGTATTAGGGAGCCTGATTGTGATAACCTTAGGGTTTATAAATAGTCTATTAATGGACCAAACCTCGGTTGTTCATTGGAGTCTTTCTCATAACAACCACTTGAATGTCCAGAAAAGTTGGACTCTACTAGCCTTCCGTGAAATTTGATCTTATCCCTTTACTGACATCGGAACCATCGAATGTAGGTGTATATTCCATCCGAGGGCCATGGAGGGTCTTGCGTGGTTCTGGATTCTACCCGCATGGTTGGGCCTCCCCCCTCCTTCTCCAGGAGGCTAGTCTCTATATCGATTTAAATAATTGGCTAGTCCACGCGGTTGGGGTCGACTTCAAGTTACATGTGCAATTTTTTGGACTAGCTTGAGGCTTCATACTTATACATCCATCTTCTTACTTGGGTCTTGGGCTCATCCAAAGTGTTTGGGATGATTTCAATCAAAATTGGACCAGAGTTATTTATTTATTTATTTTTTGGCCATTACAATTTCTAGATTTCAAGCAAATCAGTAGTCTACATTAAAACAAAAATAAAAGTACAGTCCCACAGGAAACTGAATCAGATGCAGAAAAAAGAAACATGCACTTGAATGAGAAACAGATCATTCTTGGAATCCAAGTTCAACTTTAATAGGTAGGACAAAGGTGGCTTAAGGTACTTTTCCTTGTATAATAACACTGACATGCAATTAAACATTTAAACTATCTTCATCAGCTCTTTGAACAACACTATAATACTGACATGCACCAGAAACTTAACTAAACTATCAAACTCATATCAGCTCACACAGGAGTAGGGGATTCATTAAACTATATTCACGTGACCAGTCACATGACCACACACTACAACTGCAACAACTAATCTGGAATTCAGACTTGGTAACATGCCATAGTCAAACAAAGAAGAAGCATCACATGATCCAACATCTTGCATAGGATCCCATCAAGATTTCACAGCAAACTCTGATATATAAAGAACACTATATGTTTCCAATCTTCTACCAAACTATTAATGATTGAGTAACACAACTACTTACTAAGTACTACTACTACATTCATTATACCTTTCAACCAAAAACCTTCAGTATGAAGTCTCAACTCAGAATCATGGCTTCTTTTGTTGTTGTATTAGTGCTCATTTTGCATTCCCATCTGCAAGGAGCATGGGCATTGCGGCTCCTCGTAGAGAAATCACTATCTTCAACCACAAGCACGCCTACATCCTCAAAACCAGTCCAGCAAATGCATATAAAAGATAAGAATCCATATAAGAAGGTGAAATCTAGCTTCCGAAGAATACCTCCAAGCAGATCAAATCCGACGCAGAACAAGTAACTTTTTGCTCCAAAAGAAGTTCCCAGTATTTCCATAATAAGTTTCACTGATAATGGGATGTTCGTGCACCAGGTTGAAGACTCCGTAGGATGATGATGAAGAAAGCATTAACTGGAAGTGAAGAGTGTTCAAGGCCCATCTCTTTTCAATTGATGATGATATAGTTTACAATAGTTTTCTGCTTTAAGCACCTCACTAGGACAGTATCAGTTTTGCAACTTATATTGTACTCAATTTTGCTATAGTTACAGTTTGATGTTCTATGTAGTACTTAGCTTAGACATGTGAATACAAGATTTTTTAATGATGAGCTGATAGCATCCAGTATCTGATCCCGCTCTATTGTAGCTCCATGCATACAGAGTTGAGATAAACTAAAAATTTGACAATAAATGTGTAAATGCAGGTTATACACTAGCCCCAGCTTTCACACCTACCTCTATGATTCTGATAAACCATCTTTTATGGTCCATTTCTTCCTAGCGGGCAGCATTCCCTGTTTCAGATCTTTTACGTTTCTTATTGACAGAGTCGTAACTCCCTCTGCTTTCTGGTACCTGTTTACTACCGGACTTTTTTGGTTTTCTGGAACCCTGATGAGCCAAAAATGGGGCACCCGACTTCCCAGGAAATAGACGAGTCGCAATCTCTTCCCTCATGCCCCGTAAATTCTCTGGTTGTGTTTTCTGATTACTATCTGCAAGAAAGTTCTGACTTCGGGATGTTTTGTGATAACTATCCGCGAGAAAGTTCTCACTTCGGGATGATTTGCCCTCCTTAGGCCCAAATGTTGAATAGAACTCTTCATAAGCAGATTCCTTTGAATTTTGTCTCAATCTCCACTGATCTGGCCGCCTTCCGAAGCTATAATAAGAAGAAATGAGAAAGAATTAGTAGTAGTTATTTAAAAATATGTGAACTCAGCAATGAAATACAATCATCCATGCGTGAAAGCATCACAACCAATTATTGCCCAACCAGTTGCCATATAGGCCTCTACTACGAGGCACACAATTTGAGATGAAATCAGAGCCACATTCATTAGTATCCTGTTTCGAAATATGATAAGGATATGTCCGTTGACACCTCATGCAAATATAGCATGTCACCAATGGTCCTGATTTCATCATATAAACCATTCTTCCACCAAAATTATCCAACACCCTCCAGAAAATTGGGAAAAAGAAACTGACACCATATGGATTTGCAATGTTCGGATGAAAATTTAAATAGGAACAGATCTTTCTAGCAAGCTGAGCACTGTATGTATCAAAGAGTATGTGGAAACCTATGCATAGAAATAATATTTCTGCACAATTGATGCCGTTGTCGGTCTTCAGTGTGCTCTTTATGACTACTTAAAGCCATACAGATCACAAAGGCAATTGTAAACACTTCCAAAAAGGTTCTTATAGGACTTCCAGAGACATAATAAATCACTTTCGAATTTTAATAGTACTTATCCTCATAGGCCTATGTAAACTTATAGTCCATGCAATTTGCAATTTGAAACACAACATGGAAGCAGAAGTTAATGCATTTCTTGTTGGGACTTAAACAAAGTGAAGGCTCAATATTGCGCATTATCGCTTCATGAATGGGGATGGGATTTGTGGGAAGGGACGGGAGTGGGTTAGGAGAGACAGGAATGTGCTTACCCCTCCACATCGAGTTTCTTCAAGAGATAAGGACCCTGTCGCGTATTGGAAAGCTCAACTTGGACAGGTACCAGTTCTGATACAATTGCCTCCTTCAGAGCCAAATTACTCACATTGAAGCACTTTTCAATGGTGAACGCACCAGATGAATTCAAAGACAGTTCTCCAAAGTGTCCACGGAGCCTGTAAGTTGGCAAAACGATCCAACAGAAAGTCAGAAACAATGTAATTATCAGCACCACATGAAGGTTTAGTATCAAATTGCACAATGAATTTCAATGACACAATAAACCATACAAAGAGCGACATGACAACCAAGCACATTTTGGTCAGTCCACAGAGCACTGGTGCTCTTCAAATGAGTTTAATAATAGACGGATTTGGAATAAAAGGAACCACCTCAATTACATATCAATCCCAGAAAAAAATCAAAGACTCAGGTGAACACGGATTTGGAGTGCAACACGGAACGTGAACAAAACCAAAGACTCAGGTTGAACTAAACAACAAACTATATAATTCATCCCTACATCTTAATAAACTGATTCATTATTTTTGACAGACATTGATAAGGAGTTAGAATGCAAGGCTTCAGTAGCAGACATGTCTAGCAAATGATCTACTTCTTCAGATATCCTTGTGTGTGCATATTTGAAGCATTAACTTTACTTAGGGACCTAATACATACGGTTTTCCTGTGATAAAATTAAAATTGACGAATTGATAAATCAGATCTTGCACTTAAGGGTTAAATACATTAACTCCGGATTCTCATGGACCAAAGGACCATAAGGTGTACCATTAATGATGAGTTTGTAATTGTTGACGTTGGTTACAATGGCAAGTTACTTTCACACCCTCCTAAAAGTACTTTTCATGCAACTCTTTAGATTATTGAGTTAACCGAAACTAATGAAGCATCATATCATACTTGGAAACCAATTTGCGCTTCTGCTTGGCTGAAGCACTTGAATTGAGAAAAGCCTCAATAACCCGTGCACCAGAGGGATCCTGACATGCTGCAAGAACATGAATATCCTCTAGGGATATGATGCTGGTAATATAAGCTTGGATGTGTTCCTACAATACAATCAAGACACGGATCTTAGTATACATGTTCGTAAATACAAATGAATTACAGATCTTAGAATAAACAACGAGGACTTGGAAAACTATGAAATTATTAGAACATTATGCAAACACATGGATACATAAAATATGCTAAAACAA
The DNA here is from genome assembly GCA_036897195.1 of Plantago coronopus. Classification (NCBI taxonomy): domain Eukaryota; kingdom Viridiplantae; phylum Streptophyta; class Magnoliopsida; order Lamiales; family Plantaginaceae; genus Plantago; species Plantago coronopus. Next base: position 10,549 of record JAYMSL010001101.1, read on the forward strand.
TAAAATTCACTTGTGTGGCTCAAAACTGCCAACAGAATATTAATTTTTTGAGGCAATATGGAGCAATGATACTTATACGGGCAGGATTGTTGAGTCTTGAGACAGCTTGAAACAATTGATAGCAGTCACACACTTTGCGACAATCAATAGATGATGATACAAGTTGGACCATAATTAGAGCTAAAATTGCTGTTTACATTCAGAATCAATTGTAAAAAAACAAGACACTTACACTTGGAAATCTGAAAATTGACTGCAGAATCAAAGATCCTAGAACATGCATTCTAGCACCATTAGGCCACTCCCAGTTTGATTTATTATTCGAGTAGAAGTAATTGTCAATATATAATATCCGAGGAACGACTGCAGCTGAAGACTCTTTGGTCAAACCCACTGCATCGGCCAGAGTTTCACAACACTGCCAGAGGGAAACAAAGTTAGGAAAAGATATGAAGGAAAATTAAGAGTTTAAGACAGAGTAGCAACTACAATAAATTGGGTGGACAATTAGTATAACAAAAGAAACATAATGATTCGTCTACTAGTATCATTATACATCACTCAACCTTAGATCTGATGATTTAGCTTCAGAGGATACAGAGTTGTAAGACCAAGTAATTAGACATGGTTTAGAAGAGTTACAAACTTTATATCAAGTTGTAATACCAGGTAACAGAAAAGGTTTAGAAAAGTTACAAACCTTATGCTCATATATTTGAAGCCTGTGACTAGCAGCAAGTAGTACAGCAACAACTCCGAATACCCCCATTTCAAGAAGTTCCTTCAATTTAGCACCCAATTCGTCCCACATTAACTTTATCTGGAATCAAAGTAACAATTTTAAGAGGCATCCAGTTAAAATATCGCAAAATGGATGTCTGCACATCATTAAGACACAAGGAAGAAAGTATGAATACCAACAAATAATGCTCTTCGTATATGTTTCAGTATCTACTGAATTTGTCCAAAGTGAATCAGTGTACGCACATTACTGAGTTATATTGACACTGCAAATAAGGTTCGCTTTTTTTCACCTTAAATTCAGTACAGTTTAGCTTCATTAAGTTCAATTTAACTAAGACTACTTCTTTTTATTCTTGTTCTAATAATAATAATAATAATAATAATAATAATAATAATAATAATAATAATAATAATAATAATAATAATTAAAAAAAAAACAGAAGTTCAAAACAAAAATAAAGAGATTAGCCCCATACAGATTAGTCGTAAGCTGTCCACAAGTTCAGAATTACAAGAAATAGTATACAATATTGGATACAAGAATTAAGTATGCTAGAACTTAGAAGGTAGGCGGCACTGGAAGGCCCTACACGTCAAATGTTGGGTGGTATGAGAGTATACAAGAACTGGCTACTCTGAAAGAGGGATGAGAGCGATGATGAATCCAAACTGAAACCATGGACACCCAATCGATTAAATTGACTCATTAATTCTTCGGTCTTTTCTTTCTCTTTTACACTTGAATATGAGACAAATGACATCGAATGAACTTCCAATTAATCTAATTTGCCACTTCCTCAACAACACAGTCCAGATTTGGGCTATCAAGATATAGATTGGGTGACTTTCACATAAATCATAATATAGATGAAGGAGAAAAGGAAAGTACATGGTAGCGCCTGAGCAAAAATTTTGAATGAAAGACCGAAGTATCAATAGACATACATGCTCTTGAGTTCTTGCATAAGATACCAATGCTTGCACGACAAAGTTCGCACACGGATGGGAAGACAATTTGAACAGAGAATCCTTGAACACTTTTCTGAATAGTTCATCATATAAGCTATCAGGAGACACCATCAAGATAACCTGCAAAAAAAAAGATACCCGATTATAGTTTTTGGAGCTAGCAGCATAGGAGAAGTCCTAGCAGATAATAACTTCACCATGTAGGCAGAGAAAATGAGCATCCTATGAAATTCCAATTAACTGCGCTACACTAGTCAAGCTTATACACAAACTTCACTACTAATCTACCACCACACATTTAAATTAGAAAAATGAAAAACTGATAACTATATAGTGACAAATGTACAAAAGATCAAATTTTAATGATTCAAACCTCCATTAGGTGACTGTATGCATTTTCTTCCAGTAGACGCATGATTTTCTTCACGGATGGCACTTCTATTGTGTTACCCTCTGAAGCACCTTCTCTGCTGCAGCCAAGGAGAAGAGGAATTTTACGGAGTAGCAACTCCTCTTGTCCAACTAACGATTTTAGAGCAGACTGTCATACAACGAATAACATGTAAAGTTTAACTTCACGTGGGAGAAATTATTGTTGTATTATTTTACATTCTCCGGTTGTTGTAATTAGAAGCCCAACATGTGTATCAAATTACTTGTGAACAACACATTTTGTGTATGAATACTAGTACTATTTTCTTATTTACTCATAATCCAAAGATAGAGCATTCATTTGATAATAAATATCAATTGCGAATGTAACCTTATTTTAATTGATGTGGCAAGAGCAAAAGACAGTATTATAAAGATACCTGCAGCACCAAACTGCCAAACTGATTTCCTGCCAAGGTTGCTATATTCACTCTCGAAGGATTTAACATCTCCGAGATGAGAAGTTCTAGTTGCTCCGGAAATGGTGGGTTCTGTTGTGCTGCATGAACATCCAACTGGGATGATCCTAAATTTAAACGCTCTGCCAGCATAGTTGCTGGTTTTTTCCCACGGGACTCAGTTGAGTCCATGACATCACCTTTACAGAGGCAAATAAGTCTACGAAGAACATGAGATCCATAGCAGTTGCATACAGTATTAACTGGATCAACCACAATTGCCTGAAACAAGACGTACAAATTGGTAAGTAGCAAGCCCAATTCCAATCAAATTACTTGAAATTGTAAACTTCTATTGAAATGACAATATTTTGTTAGGCTCATTAAAGTATCTATCGTATTTTTATAATCCCGAAAAAAAAAGTAAAAACAAGAAAGTTGCATAACAATTGTCTGAAAGAACTGACTCAAGCACAAAATTAACACTAGCATGAAACATTAATATCAGGAGTTAAATTAAAATACATTACTTGGCATAAAGAATAAAGTGTCTCATTAATGAGAGAATGAGCTTCATCGTCCTGAAGATGTGTGGCCAAGGACTTTAGTGCGGTTTCGGCTACATGAGAACCAGATTTATCCATGGCAATCTGGGAGAAACTGGTAGCACAGCTTCGGAGGAAATGACAAAGGCGGTCTAAAGAACAGCCTTCGAGAAGAGTTTGCATAATGTGGCTAATGTAATAATCAGTAGCAAGTTCTACTTCTTTCCCCTTAGCTTCATCAAGTGCACTATCACATACACCAGACCGCTCCTCTAATTCCATCTCACCTCCTAGTACATTTGAAATCTGTGTGAAGTATGCAGCAGTCTCAGGGTCAACCACATTCCTACAATAATTTTCCAAAAAAATAATTAAAAGAAAACAATAGTTAATAAATAAAACATTACCAGTTTACCACCACCACAGGAAAGTATAAAATCCCCCAGACTGACATAAAGACACAAGTTCTTTTGTTCACCCAGTTGAAACTGGCATGGAATATCAAAGTTTTTCAATTACATAAAAAAACCCTTGCTAAAATTTTCATTCTTTCTCCTGGAACTTTACAAAACGCTTATAAAATCGCTGAATTTCTCGTTCTATGGGCAATCCGAAAACTATTCCCAAAGGGAGATTATAATCAAAGCAGCAAAGCAATACGCAAGAAGCAGAAACACACTAAACTGGTGAAGAAGGGTAAAAAAGCTACCTGACAATGGAGGCCTCTGATGCTTCATTATCAGCTGCAAATTTAGACTTTGATTTACGTTGAGCTGATGTATCATTAGCATGAAATCCAGCAGCACTACCACCACCTCTTTTCCTTTCTTTCTTTCCCATAGTTCTCAACTTTTAGAGTCCAACTTTTATATAGAGTTATGTAGTTGAATACAAGATTATTGTCCTGCTCAAAACACCATATGAAAGTTAATCAGTTAAACTCCAAAACCTAGGTCATGTAATTCAAAAAATAAGAATGTGAAGGAATAGACAGTAGCACAGAGATATAAGTACAACCTCAAGTATGGGATGTGGCGAAGACTGATGAAGCTCCTGAGCTAGACTTGCTGCTGTGCAAAGTGCAGAGGACTGAAAAACGAACGTTCAAGGCGGTGGACCTGGAGTAGGGTTATGGGGTGTTTGGTTTGAGAGAAGTGTGGTCAAACTACACCTGAAACCCACCTAAAACACACTTCTGAGCTGTTTGGTTTGCATTTTTTGGCTGGAGTGTATATTTCGTGTGGTCTGACCGGTTTTGCTAACCATGCACATTTTTGGGCCTGAAACACACCTGAAATCCATACATGCCCCCCCCCATGTATGAAAAATGTGCAGCCCATGGTGTACATTTTTGAGCCCAATTCTGGCCTCCAATAATTACGGGAATGCCACTCAGATCTTGTTATATCTTCCCGCCATCGACACTTGACGGCTGTTTAGGGCAAAAACACAGGTTGCGGCTGAGATCGGAATTTCTCGAAGAATCAAAGGTAGATTTCTCTGAAACTTTGCAGACTTGCTCGTAATTCCTTCCTCTATGATCCTATCTTTTCAATTCTTGAAATGGTTGAGTATTGACGGAGATCCTTTTTGGCTGTTCAACTGGTGTTTCTGCAGAAGGCGTGGTCGTCTGAATTGAGCTGTGATGGATGCTTTTACCATGGTAAGATCTCGACCAGTGAAGTAGTTGGGTATACTACATTTTCGCGTTTACAATAGCTGGTGGTGTTTCTGGATCTGGGTTACAATTTTTGGGGTTTTTGCTGTTCAGGTGTTGTTGGTTTATATGCTGGGTCTTTTTGATTGGTTGTTGTTTGTATTTTTTGCTTTCAATGTTTCTCTGTAATCTTGTTTTTACATAATGAAGTATGCCTTTTGTGAATTGTGCTGAGTTGTTTGTGTAATATGTGCTGTCAATTGAAATGAAGTTGCTGTGTAAAATGATTGTGAAATTTTGCTGTTGTGAAATGGTTATGTACACTGTAGAGAAATGGTTATGCGGGTAGTGAGAAGCTGTTGCTGTTTTTAGTTTGGTTGCCTTCTGTTTGACTGTTAAGATGTTTGTGTTTAAAGATGCAACTGCGCCGGAGGGCGATTTTTCGGAGTATTATCATCATATGCCTATGTCTGATGCTGCTAGTTACTTGTTACTACTACAAGAATAGTGTTCCCATTGTGACTCGTAAACGCAAAAGGGGCATTAGGTATAGCCTTAAGAGTAAGATGGGAAGCCAGGCTAGGTTTATTGAAAGGCTGACTCGTTTGAGTGACGCCTCGTGCAAGGACATACTCAGAATGAATAGAGCTGCCTTCCACTTGTTCTGTGACCTGCTATGCCAGGAAGGTGGGTTGAAACCTAGTAAGTATGTCAGTGTTTCTGAAAAGGTGGCATCTTTCCTAGCAATTCTGGGCCACCATATCAAGAATAGAGTGGCTAGGTTTCTTTTCAAGCGGTCTGGGCAAACTATCAGTGTATATTTTCATGAGGTTCTGAGGTGTGTTCTTAGTCTTCATGGGCTGCTAGTTCCAGTGCCTGAGAAGGTTCCAGATGACTGTGATGAGGATCCTTGGCGTCTGTTTCCCGTATGTTTTATCTTTTGTTTTGGTTCTGTTTCGACTTATAACTTATATTCCATTATTTAGGACATTATGAATAGGTTATTTGTTTCTGCGTAGGGATGTCTTGGTGCAATTGATGGGACTTACATTCGTGTCGAGGTTCCTGTGAGGGACCAACCACTATATAGGAATCGTAAAGGTCAAGTGGCTGTGAATGTTCTCGGTGTTTGTGATACTAAGATGAGGTTTGTTTACGTGCTTACTGGCTGGGAGGGCTCTGCAGCTGATGCTAAGGTGTTGGGTGATGCTATGTCGAGACCTAATGGTTTCAGCGTGCCGGCAGGTTAGTTTACAATTTATATATGCTTCTACTTAATTCAGATCTGTATTGTACGTATGTGGGGGCTTTAATACACTGTACACATAACTGCAGGCTGTTACTATCTTGTTGATGCTGCATATGCTAATGCTCCTGGCTTTCTTGCTCCTTACCGGTCGACAAGATATCATCTTCAGGAATGGGGATACAGTAATCAAACACCGCAGACACACAAGGAGTACTTCAATCTGAAACATTCGGGCGCACGAAACATAATCGAGCGGTCATTTGGTCTTCTGAAGAAGAGATTTGGGATTCTCCGGTCCCCGAGTTTCTATTCAATCACTACCCAGAATGATATCATAATGGCTTGCACATTGATACACAATTTCCTTCGCAATGAGAGTAGTGATGACTTGTTGGATGATGAAGTTTCTGATGACGAGGATGATGAGATGTATGATGATCCAGAAGACGGAATATATGATGCGGAACCTACTATTACTGGGGTTAATCCTACGACTGAGTGGAAAGAAAAACGGAATTACATGGCGCATGATATGTATATGAACTGGCGTATTGAGCGTAATTCTTACCGTTAGGGCAGCCAGTCTACGAATGCTCATCTGTTGTCAAGCATTCTAAGCTGTTTTCATTACCTGAAGTGTATCACATATTATTAGGTGTCTGTTTATGTGATACCCCGTGTTATTTGAAGTACTTTAGTTGTACAACAATGACGATTTCATATGATGCTATGAACCCTATTATCCTGATTTGTGTTATACTATGTATGGATGTTACCGTGAAGTGGATTTGGTGTTCTATTTTTACAACTTCTGCCTTTTGATTCCGCACGTTTATTTTGAAACAGGACTTTGATGCAACTCAAGCTAGGACTCCATCTGAGAGTGATATGGATCCGGTGAATGATGAAACGTTTTCTCAGACTCAGTCAGCTGGTGGAACTCTCCCAACTCAGAATACTCAAACTGCTTCTGCTGCTGGGAAGCCGTCTGGACAATACCGTGCGTGGAGTTATGAGGAAGAGAAGCAGCTTGTGGAGGGCATGAAGAAGGCTAAACTTGCTGGGTACAAGTCACCGCAAGGATTCAAACCAGGAGGTTTCTCTTTCTTGCAGGTCCACATGCAGAAGCATTTCCCTGGTACTGATATCAGAATCAAGCCACACATCAAGAACAGGGTGAGGACAATGCGTGATAAGCACAAGGCTGTTCTCGATTTGTACAAGAAGTCGGGCATGGGCTGGTGTGACATTAATAAGGAGTTCCTCTGTGACAAAGACATTTGGGCCGCCGTTTGCAAGGTATATTTTATATATTCAAGACAGTAACCATGCTTCTTTCTACGGATAGAGATCGCCTCCTACTGTTTTCCGTTTGTAATCTAATGTAGTGGTATATTTTGAACAGAAACACAAGGTTCTGAATAAGATCAAGCGGGAGAGCTTCCCTTTTTTCGATGACTGGTGTGAAATTTATGGTACTGATATTGCTCGTGGTGAGGGAGCCAGTGCTTTTGGTGATGCAGCTGATAGGGTGCTTGGGGATTTAGATGGTGAGAGTGATGGGGAACATGCAGCCGGCGAGGACTCAGGGGCAGGGAACGGCTCTCCAGCTCCAGATCCGAGTTTAGTATCAAACTCTCGCACCCGACGTCATATCCCTGACGAGGGTGATTCTAACAGAAATTCGAAGCGCAGGTCTGGTCAGAAGGAAGTTTCGAATGGAGACGCTGCTCCCGGCAACTCGAACTTCGACAACATGATTTCTGGTATAGGAAACCTGATCAAGGAAGCAGTTGACAAGATGCAGATTCCGATTGTCCCCGCCTACACCCCTCCGAGTCAATCTAAAAGCAGGATCGAGCTAATGTCGGAGGTCAGCGTGATGCTGGACAGCTTCAAAGCTCTGCCGGCTCGTTCTAGGCTGATGATAACTAAGAAACTTATTGCTGATGAGAAGAACATGGAAAGCTTCATTTCTATGTCAGCCGCTCAGATGGAAGACTGGATTGCAGACCAAGTTGCAAGGGATGGAGGTGGTGATACGCCTTTCTATTAAGCTTAGCTGTAGGATTTTGGAACGTTTTAAGGCGGCAACTGTTTCAAACTCACCTTTTGGATCTGTAATCGTAACTTATGCTGTAGCTGGAACTACTATCACTCTTTTGTCTGACCATCTGTTGCATTGTCAACTGTTGCCGAC